>JAUTBQ010194018.1:0-22857 GCA_032361185.1 Lepetodrilus ovalis | reverse complement strand
TTGTTCTTTCAGAATATGTAATAACCCTGATAGTGACCATTTTTCCCTATGCAAGTATGATCTTGCCCCTTTAACAACAAATTATTTCCAAGCGTCTACGGCTTCGGGAACTCTTTAATAACTTGCAGGCACGTTGGAGGACGAATGGCACCTGATTCCTCAGGTCAAGGTCCGAATTTTGGTAGAAAGCTTCCCCACTACATAATACTAAGTATAAATTTACCAGGCCTTGATTTTGCTGAGTAGGACCTATTTTTGTTGGTTAGACCATAGCGGCCATAGCCCCATTCCTTACCAATATTAGTGATGTTCCATACTAGGAGACTAGCAATAACAAGCATATGAGGGGTGGGTGTAATTAATTAATGTCTTAGAGGCATACTTGCTTCAGAATGTGTAAAAACCCCGTTAATGACCTTTGATCTATACAGGGAGGATCTTTCCACTCCAATCAAGACGACAGATAAGAAGAATAGGCATATAGACTACAACTAAGTAACGACTGCTGATCTGATTGCGTAGGACACGCAAAGCTGCCTAAGCAAATAATGGCTAATCTCTCCGATTGGGAATGTAACGAATGAATAATACAGGAAGGGTTCGATACTGTATATTTATAGACAGCTATGATCTCTCGACGTAGATATATATATATAAAAATACACATACGTCGGTATATAACAGCGATGTCTGCATGTACCGTATAATCATGATTGATTTTCTGTGTGACAGTCAGTTAGGCAGTTAGCATTGTATGACTACACTGTAATACTATACCGAGACATTAACGCAAACACATTACAAGTAATACAACTATTGTATCAACACACACAAAAGAGCCAAATGTAACGGGTAGGCCTATCCAGAGAATGGCAATTCTGAGCACACACATACACACACCACGGGGTATGCTACAGTAATATAGGTATAGAAGGTCTACTGATTGCCGACTCTGTGGTTCCTCTTTGTAATGTCTACAATAGTTGGTATGTCAATGAATGTGTGATTGATTGCTTGCTTACTTACTTACAGGTGACGATTCCTCACAGGCTCCGTCGGTTGTTATGGCATCTACACTTGTATTGATATCTGTTTACTACCTCACAGTCCCGAGATTTTATGAGGGGAGATAATCTATTCCATCGAGAAGTATCGACTATACCCGGTTATGCAGGTCTATACAGGGGTTAGGGTAATATTGGATTAGAGGAGAAGATAAGTCCGCATATGGTGTTGTGATATCAAGTGTAAAATCCTTCTTCAGATATGTTCTTCCGGCTGATTTCCCGGGTTAGTTGGTGACTGCCTGGGCTCACAAATGTACGTGATCAGCGTAACGCTAAACGTAACGTATTCATAACCTTAGCTATAGACTAAAGTACACCATTGCTAAGGTTTAAGTTGAGGTTACGTCAGAGTTATGCCATTTCGTACAGAAGACTCCAGTTATGTTAGTTACCAGCTTCTAATCTTTTACCTCTATTTCGCCACACTTGGTAGTACAAGAGAATATACAAATAAACAAAAACAATCAACAACATAGCATGGATGAACAAAACAGAACCTGTATTACCTTTATTCACGTAGGCCGGAAAATGAGCTGATTTATCGATAACAGATCAATTGGGAAGAAATTAATGGCTGTATATAGTGTAGTATCAGAGGCCAAATGTACATAGTGTAGTATCAGAGACTAAATGTACATAGTGTAGTATCAGAGGCCAAATGTACATAGTGTAGTATCAGGCCAAATGGTTAAAATGGTTTCTGGTAGTACTTATAATCATTTCTTTAGGTTTACACGAAGCTTGCATTGTGTTGGAATCACTTTGGTGTATTTTTAGAGATGTCCAGCAAAACGTATTTATGATGTCACAACTTTCATCTGCCATGTAGCCTACTGTTTTTGTATGGTTTATATTGGGCTTTCAATGGGACGTCATCCAAGCCACATCCCACCAAGCCTGTGGACCAAGGGGTAAGTCTGCTCAAGCTGCTATTGAACTGACTACTGTGGCTATAGTCTTCACCTCTCTGGACGTATGCCTGCTACAAGACTTGATCAACGTCGGCCAGATTGTTCTGTGTCCACAGTTCCATCGCCAGCCTAATCATAACACCGCCAAGCTAGTATAAATACCTCATAGTTTCTTATTTCCATTTCCCATAGTCATTAATTAACAAATCAGTATATATAATACAATATCCAATCCAGAAAAGATGTAATGCGTGTGAACACATCCGGGTATCCAGCTCGGAGACACGTGATGCTGCCCCATGACGTCACCCCGGCAAGAGTATAACGCCCATACTTGTTACACACCAAAGGGCCGCCCGAATCTCCCTGCAATAAATAGTGGGATGATAATGAATAGTGTATTTCGTGTAAGGGGAAGATACGTACCGCTTTTGAGTAGACCTATGTATGGTAGAAAGGTAACACAAATCGCGATTTGCTCTGGTACTGAAATATTGTCAACGTGGGTATCCTTTCGCGATGTTCTCTTAGAGCTCTCTTCAGTAACGATAGCTAATGCACTGTAAAAAGAGCGCTATGGTCTTTTAGTGGATAAGAGAGCTTTGTAAAAGGATACCCTGTATTATGCATATTGTTGCCACCGATTAACTGTACATTTACAAGGTAATATCGAATTGATTGAGTTGGTCTACAGCAAGAGTTAATATAAATATAAGCTATATTTATGCTGTACAGTCAACATCACTCTACCACTGCAAGTGCTGGAGATCCACCTTATATTTCGCACTATCAATGACACGTGACTAACCTTGCACGCGCCCGTGACGCCATCCCCAGCACATATGTGCTCCCTCTTCACCACGTGCCACTTCCGGTTGCAAGCACCACGTGGAACTATGTCCATACGTAAATGACGCAATACGTTGGAACTTCCGGTATCTGAAAAAAATATCAGATTTTAATTAGTTTGTTTAACTCATATAATTATATTTTTATAACGTATCTCTAGTCAAGATTTTATGTCATCCAGTTCTAAAAGGTGTCAGATTGACATTTGATACATGTGACGCATTCACGTGGGCTAATCAAATGTAACCAAATAACATTGTAGACTATTAAGCGGCCATGACGTATAAATGTAAATCTAGTTCTGAAATAAACAGAATAACAACAGTCTAAAAACGCTGCGTTAATGGGTTATCGAGTACTTTAAAAGTGACATCTTATCGCAGACATAAATGAACACTGAGTAAAATTCCAATGCAGATTTCATTTAGATTTTTCATTCAGTATGCCAAGCAGTAGGTCGAGATACTCTACCTCTAGAGCACAGCTGATCGCCGATATGACGGTCAGAGTTTCTCGGCCTAGCCAAGCAGCTACCAACTTGAAAACAATTCTTTCCGTTTCTGATAGATTTCTTAAACGTTTTAGGAACACTAACACATTTTAACCAAGATGAGGGTATCCTTTCACGAAGCTCTCTTATCCACTAAGAGACTAGCAGCGCTCTCTTTGCCGATAGCTAATTAATACACTGCTAAGAGAGCGCTACCAGCCTCTTAGTAGATAAGAGAGCTCCATGCGTGAAAGGATACCCAGTGCTATAGAAGACATAAACATATCGTCACGTACTCTTCGTGTGGCCCCAGCCACTGATGTAGCAGTCGTCGTTGGCGTCGAAGTTGACGTGTCGACTGGAAGGAAGACAGATTGTCCGAATGTAGCGACCAGTAGTGTCCACTGGACGGTCAAGCTTTACCAGGGCAATATCGTAAGCATTCCCGAAAGTGAACTTGAATTTCTTATGCTGAAATTTGAGAGAAAAGATATCGTTTCAAGAAGCTCTCGTATCCACTCATCTCCATACAAGGGAAGGGTGGAACACCGGGATACGACGTTAATACCCTTCCAATCATAGTATACAGTTATCCATAATAGAACAACGAGAAGATGTTATCAGCAAGTAGGTAGAGCAATACATATTAAGGCGAATCTGATTGGACTACGAGTGCCGACCGCAGCAGTTTGATATATCGCCTTGCCACAAATATCAGCGCTTTGATGGAAAATGTTCATAACGAGAAACCGTTAGGTGGCCTAAGCAAAGATAATATCCACTAAGAGGCTATATCGCTCTCATAGTGATCAGGAAGCAAGAAATACTAGTATACAAAAAAGCTATGTTCTCTTGGTAGATACGAGAGTGGATACGACACAGGGAACTCTTTCATGAAGCTCTCATATACGCTAAGAGACCAATGCGCTGTACTATATCTACTTATCTCGCTGATGGCTAAGACAGCGCTATTTAGTAGACACGGAATGTGCCATGCCTGTAATGTGTGTACGTGTGTAGCTTGCTTCAAGAAATGTATCATTTTATCAGTGTCTTCTAGCGATATCCTAAAGCTTAATCAAATAAAAATAGGGTTGCCATATGTTTGAATATATCTAAATGGTAATTATGAGAATAATCTTGACTGTATAATATTATGTTCCTATTAATATCGTATACAATAATAACCAACTCAGAGATGTGTTCATGTAGAACTCTGAAACAAACGATCTATTGCTTTCATGAACAAGCATCATACATGGAAGGTTAAGAACGAACGTACTTAGGCCTATACATACCCGCACAATTCTTGCTATTCCTCTAACTTCCTCGAAGCCTGACTTCCGGAACTTGTGGTATTGTCCTAGCACCAGAGATATCTTATGTGCCGGGCGCCTATGGACAAAAATGGAAGTACAAATCATTTACCCGTTACAATTCGATTACATTATTTAAATGTATAAACGTCTACAGGCTCCGTTATTCTTTAATAACACATAAAATGTAGACGCATTAGAAGGAATATAGCACTAGATTCCTCAAAAGCGTAGAAATGTGTTAGAAAGCTTCCTCACAGTACCCTTAATTTATATGGTTGAGTATATTCTATGTTTTCTTTATCGTATTAAGATCTTGTTATGATACGATATATGGAACAGACACGATACATGGACCATATACGATACATGGAGGAGATACGATACATGGAACAGATACGATACATAGAGGAGATACGATACATGGAACAGATACGATACATGGAAAAGATAAAATATACTGTATGGAACATATACGATATATGGAACAAATACGATACATGGACCATATACGATACATGGAGGAGATACGATACATGGAACAGATACGATACATGGAGGAGATACGATACATGGAACATATACGATACATGGAACAGATAAGATATACTGTATGGAACATATACGATATATGGAACAAATACGATACATGGAACAGATACGATACATGGAACATATACGATACATGGAGGAGATACGATACATGGAACAGATAAGATACACGGAACAGATACGATACATGGAACAGATACGATACATGGAACTAGTACGATATATAGAACAGTTTTGCTTCAGTTGTCTTGTGCTCACTTTTCGAAACAGTGGGCTGCTGTCAAAACCCAGCTGGGGGTGAGGAGTGTCCCCCCGCAGACATGCCACCCTCCTGATTTCAGCGCTACCTGCCACGGCCACTCGCCGACCACGGCGGGGTCACCTCCAACGACACGACGACGACGACGAACAGAGTCACTCCAGAGCACGCAGATCTCACCGCAATCAGATGATCCTGTGAAATCAGAGCGGTGTTGTAGGGTAGGATAATCAAGCTTACTATGATGGCGTGGTCCGAGTATGATTACTTATCTGGAGCGGTATATATGATCACCACTGAAATATACAACCAGAGTTCGGGGTATCGTTTCTCGAATCTCTCTTATCCATTAAGAGACCATAGCGCTCTCGTAAGTACACGATCCCCATGTATAAGAGATCGCTACGAGAGTGCAAATGGTCTCGAGAAACGATGCCCAGGTCGCAATGGCAATGCGTAAGATATTGCTACGTGAGTGTTTATAATAGATGGGAGACCTTCGATAAACGATAACAGCTAGGTTGCTTTGCCCTCACAGCAGTCAATGTGTTCACTTTAGGAAATACAATGTAAGCTGATAATTATATAACCATTACTATTGGTTGTTTGGTAGATTGTTGTCTGTAAAAGAAATATCTGATAAGTAAACGTGATAACTTATTTAATTATCAAAATACTAATTAGTCACCTTGGTAACGATAATCACCACTGCTGTACACATCGGTTCCATCATCATCATCATCTTCTTCGTCTTCATCATCATCATCACCATTATCTTCAGAGCCACCAGCATCATCATCATAGCGAGAAAATAAGGACCCGTGCATGCAGCATACGTCATCACCAGTACAGCCAACGTTACCATAGTAACCACGTTGCATAGCTCCGGTGCAGTTTGCAGATTCGGTGCATATCCCTCCATTCTCGGAACAACTTGAAGCTTGTAACGAACTTCCGACTGCAACGAGAGGCAGTAACACGAAGAAAATTAATCACGGGAGATGGAGGAACATGTGTATATGTTACTGTCAGATTCATGCTCTCCTGACAGCGAGAACGCAACAGTCTGTGTTACACTGTCACACTACGAGGGGTTTCGCGTGTTCAACATTATATAAGGAATTTGATTGGTTCATATTATTATTAGCTGATGTGTGCAGGTGCAAAACGGCAACATCCAAAACAGCTCATGATATTGATGAAAATCGAATGTTGAATTGGCGAAAACGGTACCAAATCGATTAGTAGGAAACGGTACCTTGACTTATATTTTAAGGAGATAAAGGTCTACTGTTTGTAATTTAGATAATATCAATCGTTAATTGATAGTTTCTAAATTGAATATCGTGCACCGTTTTGGATGTTGCTGTTTTGCAACCAATAAAATTCTGTATAATGTTGAACACACGAAACCCCTCATAGTGTGACAGCATATAGCACAGACTGATATGTTATCGCTGTCAGGAGAGCATGATCAAAACTCAACACCATTGCTTTTGTGTCATGCGCCATTTGGTATGTAGTTGTGGACTATCATCATGACATTGACATGCTAACCAGTATCTGGACATAGGGCCAATATCAGTATGTCTATGATGTAAATATTGTCAAGTTCTTGATTGAATGTATGAGACAAGTACAAGGCAAGTTATGACAAGGATTGAATGATGAGGCCTATGATGTATTCCGTACACAGAACAGGAAATATAAACATTGAAAACATACAGTATGTTAAATACAACTGTAGAATGATCACAGTTGTATAACTGTAACATAAATATGATGGTAATGTCGTATTTGACCATGTCACTTAGTTAAAGCTGCTTATTCATGTGAAGTAGTACAAAAACTAATTATTTTCTATATCTCTACTCTTTAATAACAGGAAGACAATTTATGAATTATTTGCTATACATATGAAATTATTAATGAATACTATATTATCTAATGTGAAATGTCTCTTTTTGGGGGGTTGTTCAGTGTCAGTCATTTGCAACATTTATGTTCATTGTTGATATAATCAATAGTAATGAATATTATTTCTGAATAAATACAATAAAATAAAAATGGTAATTATTATGTGCTGTATCCATTAACAATACTAGTGTTAATGCTCATAGCACAATATAAAATGATTATAGGCAAATAGTGGTAGCTGGATTTGAGGGTAGGTGGTAACAGTGGTAGAATATTTGACTTCGGAGCCAAAGCTTCCAGGTTCAAATCCTGTTCTGGCATCTATTTTCACGAAAGTTACATTTCCCATACAATATTGAAAGGCTGTGCTGACTGTAGATTGGCAATGCTAGATATCACCTTTGACTTGTCAGTACTGTGCTCGCAGGTTTCCTGCAACATTCAGCACTATGGATTATTGTGGGTTTCTTCCTGCTCTAAACTGACAGGCCATGATATAAGTGAAAGTATCTTGAACGCTCTTCTAAATTCTAATTCAACTAAAAAGAAAAGAAAAAAGTTGAATTTGAAAGACCAGAGGCGGTATCCTATAAACAGCTTAACCCTATAATGCCTCAACATAGTAAAAATTGAATTAATAATATGCCATCTACCATTCTCAGAAAGATGAGAAAAGTACAGTTTTGAAGTTTGCATGGGTATGGACCAAATTTGGGTTGGATGCATATGTGAATCTATAAGGCTTTCCAGCTTGTTCAAGGTGGATCCTGAAAAGTACTGAAAAAATAATAAAATCAGGAATTGAACCATTTTTGATATTCATAATAATCCCAAACATATAACATGTTTTTTTCCATGATTTTATGTGCATTGTATATGAGATTTAGGATTTGACAGTCATCACTTTGGTCATCACTTGCTGGATCTACCTCAGATAGCAATGCAAATTCATCAATTGGAATCTAGGTTACTGTCAGATCCTTCGTATTCACTGTAACTGCTGTTACAGATCTAGGACATTTCCCAGAGTGAAAAGTGATTTTTTAGAGTATTTTTTTTTCTCCACAATTCACAAGGTAAACCTAAAATTAAAACATGGCAAAATGAGTCCAGATTCTTGGACTACCTCAACAATAGAGTCACCAACCCATTCCATAGCCAGATGATGAATAATTATCATTAGAAATAGAAATGAGTACACATGAAACACATTTCTGTTGGAAAAAAATATTACCGTAAACACTGATGAATGCATATGTGAATCCATGTTCGCAAAAATGTTACAGAAAAACATGCGATTCAAAACATGCTCACCCATTTATCTAACTATCCATTGAACTAACTATTTCATGTAGTATCTCTAAAACTGTAGGAACTGGCATCTTGGAATGTGCAGTCCTAACAATATCCTATGTGAATCTTAGTGGTAAACCAGATGAAAATTTCCAAACTTTTACAGAATCATTATTAATTTAATTAATTAGTGATTAAATGGATGCATATGTGAGTCCCACACCATTATATAGGGTTAAGACTTAAGTCAGCAAAATACTAACTTTGCGACACATTTAGACTAAGTTATCTATATTGGATTAGTCTGAAGTTTTAGACAGAGATTCGATAAAGGTTGGCTAAACCAAATACAGAAAACTTGGTCAAAAATGGTTGATAACTAAGGTTTAAAAACTAAGTCGATTAAAAAACTAAGCTGTTTATAGAATACTGCTCCAGAAATATTTTCTGAGCTTGATTGTGAGACAGATAATTCACAGTGTGCGATAAAATAGAAATAATACTACATGGCCTGATGATGGAGACTTCAGAGAAGTTCTATATGAGCGATTGACCCAATGGACAGGCCTATTTTATCAGTATCATCCAATTGTAGTATCAAGTTGTATTTAAAAATTACTAATTGAAATGTCAAGCTGTTACTATTGTGTTGTAGTAGATTGATGGTTTTTGTGGTTGTCTCGGCATCATATTAGTTGCTGCTTGCAGCTGGCTATGTAATGTGAATGTGATAGGTCGTGGTGATACCTATTGTAGCATTCCTGTGACACTCTCGGTGACACTCTCGGCGACACACACTCTCCGCTGTAAGTATATTCACATGGGAGATGTTCCACCACAGGATGAAGGACTTCTAAAGTGAGTGAATTATTGCTTCACGTCATTGTGGGAGTATTTTGCCCTTATACTGCGAATAAATGTTAGTTGTTTAAATATACATAGCATGGAAAAAATACCAACATTCATGCTTTATTATAGCAGTGATGGATAATTGTCATAAAAATGTCTTTCCTTTATTAAACCTAAAAAAGGCCCCAACAGAACATGCTCACCAACTAGAACTAAGTGGGTGAGAAAAAAAAGTTAAATAAAACTGGGTGATGAATAAAAATGTTATTGAGTAGAAATTCTCTGTGGTCGATTAGATTAGATTGAGAGCTGCAGTAGAAGTGCTCATCTCTGATGGAAAGTGCTTGGGGACGCAGAATTTGGATGAATGTGAATATAATATAGTTTTATATTTAGTTCTTAGATCCGTAAAAGTACATAAGACTTTATATCATGGTTGGAACTTATTCATTCAAATATTGCATTACATGTACTTGTAAGTACCAACAGTTCAAAATTAGTAAATATATATTAAACTTTAAGGAAAGAATAGCCATGGATGATATACAGTGTCCCCTCGATATAAGACTGAATTTAGAGTCCATGACATACCCCCCACCTTATTGTAACCGCCTTATACGATAGTAAGGTAAATAACAAAAATAAAAATGGGACCCAGCCTTGTATCCAAATCCGTTGTGTATTGAGCAGTGTTATATCAAGGGGACACTGTATATTAGACTTTAATGAAAGACTAGCCATGGATGATCACAAGGACATGTGACTAACAAGGGTATGCCTACAAAAAGGTCAGTGGATCAGAACAGTAATTAGTATTCTGTTTTCGTGAAGTCAAATAATTGTATCACCGGTTTGTAGAGCAAAATCGATGCTGTCTGCTGAGAACTAGTAGAGTTTGGAGGAGTTCACTCTTGCAATGAAGGTGAATATTGAGGAAAATGAAATCCTACGTATGCCAGTTATGTTTACATTCTCTATTTAAACACAGACATCACAATGAAGCTAGTCCCACACAAGGTCCGCTCAGGTCTTGGGACAATCGGTCACACAAGTTCATGGCCTCTCCACTCCAGTAAACATCGCAGTAACAATGACAAACGTAAACCATCCCATGGTACAGGTCATCATGACCTGGACACATCTACTCCTGGACAGTGAAGGAAGCTGCTGAGACTCCTTATCAACAGTGAAATAGTACTCACTCCTATCCTCCTCAATTGTGAAAAACAATCCATTCAACATGGACATTTGCTTTTCATCAGTGTCGAAACTTGCTATAAGACCAATGCTCCCTTGAAAGCTAAACTTTCGATTATTGATGTTGGCGGTTACCAACCTTGGTCCAAGATGTCTTTATCAGACAGGAATTAGTTTAGAGCATTGGCAAGTATTGATCTAGAAGCCCCACAGTAATTTTCAAAGACATTGATAAAGGCTTCATTATTTTTCTCCAATATTTTACTAAATATAAACACATCCTATGGATTTTTCTTTACTACCGTAACTGTGATACTGATTGGTTGGGAATCATTTTGCATTGAGCTATTAAACAGGCCTGGTATGTTGCTGGGGTGTTTTTTTGTAGTGGATGCATGCTTTGACTGCAGGGCAGACTGGCATGTTTTATTTGTCTGTACCAGCCCTGGTTTATTTGTCTTACTGTAACACATAGATGCTGCAGATTTTTCCCCTTCTGTAACCAGAATTCTGCAATGCCATGGGAATGGAAAATTGTGTAAAACCCCAACTCAAATACACTAAAAGATAAAAGACTATACTACTTTTCCTGAATGATCATGAGTGTGGCTGCGTCCTCCTGTGTGATGATGGCAAAGCTTCACTGAGAGCTACATGTCACCTGGCCCCCAGTCAGCAACACCTAAAGTACTGTAGTAACAACCTTATTGACTTGCTAGTGTCCGTACAGTACTGTAGTAACAACCTTATTGACTTGCTAGTGTCCGTACAGTACTGTAGTAACAACCTTAAATGACTTGATAGTGTCTGTACAGTACTGTAGAAACAACCTTATTGACTTGATAGTGTCTGTACAGTACTGTAGTAACAACCTTAGTTGACTTGCTAGTGTCGTACAGAACTGTAGTGACAACCTTAAATGACTTGCTAGTGTCCGTACAGTACTGTAGTAACAATCTTAAATGACTTGCTAGTGTCTGTACAGTACTGTAGTGACAACCTTAGTTGACTTGCTAGTGTCCGTACAGTACTGTAGTAACAACCTTAATTGACTTGCTAGTGTCCTTAGTCTGTGATGTCTACTTTCTGATCAGTATTGGATATTTAGTAAACCATGGCATGTACACACAACACGTACAAGCCAATTAGATAAGTGAAATAATCTTGAAAGTGGGTCTAACCACCAATTAAAAAAACAGCCAATATCCAGTAAGCATTTATTTTCTAATGATAAGTGCAATACTAATTAAGCAATAGATCACATGTGAGTGTTACAGCACATTGAGAATATTTCATTAATACCTAACAATAGTTCACATGTGATATGTTACCTGTGTAAAATAAACAGAAGTTCACTTTGGCCTATTGTTTGTGGTCTACAATACATAATTAATTTCGATATCTTCTATTTTTAATATCCTTGTTTAACAGCATCATAGCCCTGGGGAAAAGGCAGTGAAGGGGAGTGGGGTTGTGGTGGGAGATGTATTTCACAGGGGGAGGTGTTTGCGCATGTGTCATCTATAAACAGCTGATCAATGATGACTTAGTTATTAGGTGTTAACTCTGTCCATGCCCTGGGGTGGAGTTACAGCCATTGGTAATGTGTCCACTACCTCCGAGTAATGTGTCCACTACCTGCGAGTAATTGAGAGTTGTGCCACTCATTATTAGAGTAATGTCATAGTATTGTAGTAGCATATGTCGTAGATTGTAGAGCTTTTGACTTGTACTTTTCAAGCAACCATCACTTCTACATTATATAATATCTTGACATTTGTCAGGATTGAACTCACTCTTTCTTACTCTACCACAATGGCCATACAGGCTACGAGAAAACTAGTATCAATTCCTTTAGCCTCTTGAAACACTGAGAAGCACCTATTAATTGCACATGCTTCACAGTGTGTTTATGCAAATACATAATTATGCATATGCTGACATCAGTCATTGCACTAAGTACACTTGAACAAGATATCTTTGAAAATTGAAGCTACCTATGAGATGAGGACAATGTTCAATTTGAATTTTTGAAAACTATTTTTATTAATGTTTATTTGTTCCCTAGGCATACAACACATGCATACAAGGGATGAATTAATTTTGTTAAATATATTTTAATTCACTGTATTTTAAGTCAGAGAAAGGCCGAGCATCTGTCTATTACTGAGAGGTAATGGAACTGGGTCTACGGCCACTCGGCCACTCGTCTCTATTTCCTCCCAGTAATGTACAGATACCATACTTGGCCTTTCTCCTGTACAGATATGTCACTGCTGGTGACACCTAGACCTACACCAGTACATTATATATAAGCACACTTGTGTATAGGAAACTAAGGTGATTGTTACTACAGGCAGTAAGGTGACGAGCACTCCCTCCCATATTGGCTTCACATAATGTATAACCCTGCACCAGCCTTAACAGGAAGCAAACATTGTACATAGTTTTTATATGTTACTTTTATGATGCTATTAAAACATGTCATTACTGTTTTGTAAAATTGCATCATTTAATTTTTGAAAAGTTAAATCAAAGGATTCCTGTCAATACATCAAGGCCTTGTTTCACAAAGGAAAGCTATTTTGTTAATGTTAATCTTTATGACCATATGATTGTCAGTAGCTTTATTTGTGTATTTAGGCAGAGGTCCATAGTTATGAGTTCACTTGCTATTCTTATGCAAACCTGAATGCACATTCAGGTTCATATCACAGAATGCTTGAATATTAACATATATACTAGTATCACTTACTAGGTATTAGTAGTCAGGAATGTGCAGAGAATAACATATTTCAAGTGACTGTCATTCTCAACTGCAGTACTTTTGTTGGTGTATGTTATACCGCATTGCCTGCACTTAAAGTTGCAGCTGTTTAATGTATTCTGTTCAATTTTCTTCCATGCGCTTGCGACATGTCCAATTATCTTTCTTCTCAGAGTGTTAAAAATCCCTGGTTTGTACAAGTAGGTGGGCAATGCTATCTGTTAAACACTGGTGGATGACATGCAGTGGTAGTCTTCAGTGCACATACAACATTTCTCAATGTTAGTCTCGCTTTTATCAGCCTAGTTCTGGTGGTCAGCCTAGTTCTGGTGTTCATCATGGTTCTGGTGTTCAGCCTAGTTCTGGTGTTCAGCCTAGCTCTAGTGCTCATCATGGTTCTGTGATCATGGTTCTGGTGTTCAGCCTAGTTCTGGTGTTCATCATGGTTCTGGTGTTCAGCCTTAAGTTCTGGTGTTCATCATGGTTATCATGGTTCTGGTGTTCAGCCTAGTTCTGGTGTTCAGCCTAGCTCTAGTGTTCATCATGGTTCTGTGATCATGGTTCTGGTGCTCAGCCTAGTTCTGGTGCTCAACGATTCTTGTGAGAAATATTTCTTGCCTAGTCACTATTATGGCATTTTGACACTGCCCTAAGCTGACAAGCTGTGATATATTTAAGTGAAAGAACCTTTTTAAAAGAACCCCAATTAAAAAAAAATACATGAAAAGGTAATTAGTTATAAAAAGTGGGAAAGGATTGGCAAACAGGATAACTCAATATGCTCCGGTATCATCCGACACTTTTCTCTTAATAGACACCAATCATAGACTATTTCTGATATTTTTCTCTCTTCAAGCAATGCTCCTAAGTGGGGAAAGTTCAGTTGTGTTGTAGCCTAGATCTAGTGACAGTCACATGTGACACATTGTCACATTTATGGCATCTTTAATTTTGTGAAACGTATCTCTAAGTTTGTTTGGCTGTCATATACAATGACTGCTTTCCTCAGAGCCTAATTCAGGGTAGATATTACCGACATGAAACTAGAAACATAAAGGTTATCATGTTGGTCTCAGTGCAAAGGAAGCCATAATATGAGCAATGCTGTTCATAGTCAGACAATTGTCTATGTGAGTCACATTTCTGTGTATATTTTCGGTCAGGTGTCTCTTTGAAATAAGTATCATGCTATTTGTCATGCAGTAGTTTCCTTGCTAGACCACAGACGTATGTTCTTAGATTGATAATATTTTACATGTAAAGGGAAGGCTGACAGGTGTCTGGTGTGGGGTCAGGCTTCCTAACACATACACAAACATTATTAAAGATGTGCTTGTTCTGTCACTATGATTAACAATGACATCATGACGTCAGCCATCTTGGCAAGGTCGTACTATATTACATATGAAAACGCATGTCTTCTAGACACATACATCTTTGCAATGGTCCAAGTTCTTGGCTGAGATGACTTGCACCACCACTAAGTCTTGAGGAGGAGCTGTGTAACCATGTTGTCCTGCATCCTGTCCTTGGACAGGATTGATACTCTGACTGACCTCAGGTGTTTATGTTTATTCTGCTTGAAGACCGACATTGTATACTTTCTGGTAGCTCCCTATTGTCAGACGTGTGCAGTCTGCGTCATTACACCAGTACGTGTCTCACAGGAATACTTTGTGTAAATGTCATTTATGCTGTTCTTGATTTAAGGACAGTTATGTCCATACTTCTTGTTTTAATCCTGTTCTGCAGCTCTCACTGTCATCTACAAGAAGGATGATGTTTCCGTGTTTCCCAATGGACAGTTAATGAGGTAGTTTGTACATGTTTACATGCTACTAGATTCTGGACAGTTCAATGCTCCATGTGACATCAGATTTTCTGCCATTCTTGTGTGCAGGTTTTGCTCCATGTCCTCTGTTATAGTTCTAGATGTCTGCTTATGATCGCAGCAGAACCATTTTCAACTCTTGACCTTCTCAGAA
The DNA here is from genome assembly GCA_032361185.1 of Lepetodrilus ovalis. Classification (NCBI taxonomy): domain Eukaryota; kingdom Metazoa; phylum Mollusca; class Gastropoda; order Lepetellida; family Lepetodrilidae; genus Lepetodrilus; species Lepetodrilus ovalis. Next base: position 7,405 of record JAUTBQ010194018.1, on the reverse strand, counting down.
TATGGACCGATTCTACACCTCAATACTCAGCTTCCTACTGGGATTTGAAATCAGACAACTTTGTTTTGTAGTCTGACATACTACACCTACTATACTGTCCATCTCCTAGCTTTCTTTATTGTAGCATGTGAGTGAACATTCAATGCAGCATAAAGCAATGTCATTCACTCAAAATTATGGTTTATTTAGGAAATTGTAAAAATGTGTAAAAAAAATATATAAATATTGGACAATTTTTACTCCATTCTATGCTATTGCTAGTCTAAGTTATCTCCAACTTCTTAAGGTGCAAGTGTCAGATAAGTATGATGAATAGCTACCAAATATAACCAAGTAGAGCAACAACCTAATGAAGACACAGTTCCTGGGAGGTGACACAATAATTACGCAGCGGTCACACCTACACTTTGTCCTGCACAGAACCAGGGTGGACCCGCTACGAAATACACGTCAGCTTGGCATGAATAAACCATAGCGCATATATACGTATGCGTTATGACTTGCTGTTTGATGTGAGTTTTATGTTAATCCCACCAGGACATGGGTGTATCAAAGTGTGTAGTCACAGAACTATATCTGGATGAGAAGCCAGCAATTTACGACACTGAAAAGACATTAACTTGATGCAGTTGTCATGTGCACTGTCTGTAATATATTAGTGGAGAAGTGAAATAAGGAAGTAGTGCTAGTAGTATGAACAGTTGTGAATATAGTGTACTAAATTCATTCAGATTGTTTTCTTTATTTTATTATATATTTTTTTTAACATTAAGGAGTTATATTCCAATGACATTCATACTTGATGTCACGAGGGATTTATTCACATTTTCTAACAGTACATGTATTATCCTTTTATAAAAAGGTAATGTTATTATTTTTTGACGATTGAGTAATTACCCCTCAAGAACTAATTCAATTTGGTAATTTTATATGTAGTGATGCAGGCTTTTAGATAGATTACAGCCGCTTCCTGAACAGCAATTAATTCACAGAACACATGACATCCTGGTGCCATCTTTTAATATTATGTGATTGTGTTTTAGCCTTGATAATACAGATTTACAGCTGCGATAAACAGCTGATAGATGTCTGTGCTCTATTCAAATAGTCCGGTGAGCAAGTCTGGTATGGTCACAACATTTTTTATGGGACAGAATGATGTTCCACTTCTTTGATTGAAAATTGATGATATAATCAAGAATTTAGAATTATTTTTACCCTCATGATTTTTAGTACAATTGGGTATTCTATATTTGATTTGATTTTTTCTTTACTCACTGCAATTATTTATAATTGGGTATTCTGTCATTACTCAAAAACTCATTTTATCTGGAGCCCTGTAAGTATTTGCAATTATTTTATTAATAAAAATATATTTGTTTATTATGAATATGACTTTTTTTTAAATGAACTTTTGTAGTTAATGTACAAGACGTTTTGTGTATATTGATTGAAGATTTATGGATTATAATGTCTAAATCGATTCAACAATAACAGTTGTTATAAATAGAATAGCCCAACATCATATTATGAAAGCAATCATTTCTCATCTGGTAGATCCTTATGTGAAGATGATAGAATGTTATTTAGATAGAATAGTTGTATAGAAGACAAAGGAGTTTGCTGTTGCATAGCAATGAAACTTGTGGTACATCTAGTACTTAAGATGCTGAATTGATGAACTAAGGCTCTAGCCCCTATTTCACAGAATGGTCATAGTGCCACGGGCATCGTAACTTCCATATGTTAACACGGTGGTACAACTCCTTGTGCTACAATCGTTCAGTGAAATGGTGGGATGTAGATTACATGACAGTATTGGATACATATTCATGTCCTGCCCTGCGATGGAAATGCTATATTTCTATGAATAAGTATCCTACATGGAATAGAACCCTGATGAATAGCATTGTGAGAGGTGGGTGGTAGCACAGTGGTAGAGTTGGGTGGTAGCACAGTGGTAGAGGTGGGTGGTAGCACAGTGGTAGAGGTGGGTGGTAGCACAGTGGTAGAGGTGGGTGGTAGCACAGTGGTAGAACGTTTAGACTTTGGAGCCAAAAGTCCTGATTTCCAATCCCACCCCAGGGGGCCTGGCATCAATGTCCGCAGAAGTTACATTTCATATTGATAGGATGCACTGTCTGTAGAGTGGCAATATCGATATCATTCTTGGTCTGTCAGTACCAGCCAGCGCTACGGATGTTGCGAGTTTCCTCCTGCCCTAAACTGACAAGTCATGATATTATTGAAAGATTCTAGAAAGATACTCTAAACCTCAATACATTGTGATGGTAGTTTGTTGTATTTAATAGCAGGCCACTTATGTAGAGGATGGCCACATCAGGTTTTCTTCAACAGCCTGGTGCTAGCTCCCCTCTACTTCAAGTTATATAGAAGCCAGGTTTAATAGTGCATAATCAATAAACACTCTATCAAAATATTTCAAGTCCCCCATAATTTAAATTTGCCTATTCTATTAGGCTTTTAGTTCCTCGTACAAACTATCCCTTTGTCATTTTATCTTCGGTTGGCCTTATATCTATTTCTGCTTAAGGTGCTCATAAAAGTCTATTTCTGTACCTGGGTAAGCATAATTTGCTATGGGTGGGTCGTTTAGGAGTTGACATGTACACTAAGTGACGGCTACGATAGACAGACAGATAGACGGAGCCTGTGATGTGGACACGGACTGGGCAGGTTCGCGAAGTTCTGTGTCAGAAATTCACACATTATCGCAAGCTGGTTATTCAAGCAGAGCGTGTTTATCGTGCACTCATTTGTATGCATCATTGTAATCAGGCTTCTGATCTCCAGAGAAATGATGTCCTTTACATCAGTTGCTTGCAGAGTATTTGCACTTGATGTGTATATATGATCAATGTATGCATCCGTGTACACAGGCCTTTTGTCCCCTGAACAACATACTTCACAGCAAACTTTCTTTAAGAATATCTTTACAATGTCTGTTAATCAGTTTAAGTAGTCCTTTCTTATCATTGTTCTGCTATCATTATAACATTTACTTTCAAATTTGTTCTACATCTTGCTACTTCGTAACAATGTCATGTAAATATTCAAAATATTTTGAAAATATCTCTGATTAATTTCTATGAATTCAGAGGTTTTGTGTATTACCATACCTTCTCAGATGACATTGTGCTGATATTATATACAGTGCCCCCTCGATATAACATGGTCCGATGCACCACGGATTCGGATATAACGCTGGGTCAGACGTGGATCCCATTTTTACTTTTGTTATTTCCCTGTAATATCGTATAAGGCGTGTGCTATAACGTGGGTGGTATATCATGAACCCCAACTTCAACGTTATATTGAGGGGACACTGTATATATTTTAATGTGAAAATCAAGCAGGCTACTGTAAGTATTTTTGGTGTTCTCAAGAAAATATTCACTGAAATTATACTAAAAACAACGATCTCCTGATTGAACTCGTACAATATGGTGATCACGGTGTGAGCTAGGCCTCAAGTCTGCACTTCTCACAATATACTGCGTCACAATTCTGCCCTTTCGAGACCCATCTAAAGACAGTTCCATTCAAGCAAGCCTGTGACTAAGCACTTTTGAGCAGGCATATGGACAATAGTGTTACATAAATCTCTTCACTTAACTTAACTGAACTTAGCCTGTTGAAGATATGTATCACTGCATATCAAGCACAAATTATTCAGCATATGCTAAGTTTGGTATGTCCGTGCACATGTGCCATCATAGTTTACATTCTTTGTTTGGCTATGAGTTAACCGCATGACAATAGCACAATTTCTGACAAATACGTTTCAAGTACAGGAAGTAGCATGTATATATCCTTATCCATGTTCTGCCTATCCCCTTCCATTGTATTCTTATTGTATTTATTTGTTTAGCATTTACAAGTCAAACATGTATTGTCTGAACCACGAGTCCAATCACGTTATGCTATATTTGTTAGAGGCAATGTTTAAAATGTCTTAAACTTTCTTTTAATATTGATTTTTCTCAGTCAATATTTAACAAGCCTAAAATTAAAAATAAATTACTCTATTTATTTGACACATTGACTGACATTAGTTTGATGAACAAAAATGAAGATAATGCATGTGCACATTTTTAGAGAGACACATCTTTACACAATTCTCTATGAATATGTATCAAAAAGAAATATATACAATTCTGTGTGAATACCTATGCAAATCCTAAATTTCTTTCAAACTCATGTCAATCAATCTGTCAAATAAAGAGAGTAATTTTGTCATTTCAGGCTTGTTAAAAAATTGACAGTAAATCAGACTTCACTGAAATCTTTAGACATTTTATACATTGCCTGATTTTAGACATTGACTATAACATATACAGTGTATCGAAAATGATTGACTACTAGTTGAACTACTATTGTTTTATTAAGAAAACGGTTGTTGGTACTACCTTCTCTCAAGCTGAGCATATCAGCCAACAGTGGGTGATTACCATGTTAATAACCTTTGAACTATATGACGACATAGGTGACGACACTGACAATTTGACAAATAATTTGTATTGCATTAAGGAACATCCTAGGTTTAACCTTCACTATTTAATACTCTATTTGTACTAGTTGCAGTGGCCTCCAGCTTGTTATGTACATGGCAATCTACGTCTCAAACTCTCTGTCAGTACGATTATACGATGACCTGTGTACAATGTCAGCCAATAGTAAGTTGTATCTCGTGCAATTTGCCAAGTCTCGGAACAATATATATATATATGAATATAAGTCACCTTGTAGTTAAGTACTCATATGAATGGTGAATACACCTGGTGTTAAATATCAGCCTGTGTTGCTCAGGTATTGTGTGTATGTTGGTATCACGAGTGCGCATATAGACCTATCCCTCTCTTACAAGCCACTGGTGCATGTGCTACCTGTAGGTTACCTGTGATCAAGGGCATGTCATGTCACAGTAAATCTGGTGAACAAGTGTAACGGTGTCTGTGTCACTTTCTTGTACATTAGTGTAACTGTGACATTTACAAACATGATACACAGACACACTGTACAAACATGTAACTGTTACAGACGTTTGCAAATATTGAAGATTTATCAAATACTATAAATCATAAAATGTTAACAAGCATAAAACTTTAATGAATTTAACGAGTTGCTTAGACATTAACATTTAATTTGCTAATATTTTTTTAAAGAGTACTCCGTAGATGTAGGCATATGGAACGGCTCGTTAACATTTTATGACACTAATAGGTTGATAATCCACCTGAAGCTCAAGTTTAATTCTCTCCCTGCTGGATTATGCAAATACACTGCTGTTTAGGGCATCTGCGGTTAATAAGGGTTACTGACGCTAACATTTTATGATTTACAGTATGTTATTTTTTGGAAAATGTACCAGGAAGAATTATATAGTGGGAGAAAGGTATAAACAAAAAAATAACTGCTTAAAGATTGAAAAAGAAAAAAGAATTCAGGTTATTGATGGTTGTTATTTTGTTTCATGGTTGACTGTGTTTCTAACATTAACTCAGGTTTGAGATCTTTATCAGTTGACAGGAATGGCTATAACAGAGCCAGGTGAACCTTAAGTACATTTGTAAAAAGTAATACTACAGCTGATGCTTGACTAGATCCTGCTCATTACATCATTACATCATTCATCACTGTGCTCACCCACTCACTCTTAGAAATGTATCAATACATGTACCATCAGCTCAACAACAGATATTTCACGGCTTATTCTTTTAGGTTGTGTTCTACACACCTATTTATCATGTGTTTAAAACATATAATTAATACATATATGAAGCTTCCAAACTAAGTGTTTGAAATGGTAAAATTGTAATTATGAAGAAAAAAAGTAAAATGTGTAAAGCAGTATTAATATGATATAACAGCTGTTCAAATGACAATACTAATCATATACAAATTAAACTTATTAATTAATACATATTCATATTTTAATTGATATTTTAAATACATGTAGTTCACATTACAAATGAACTGTCATGTGTTAAACATTTTTAATATGGATTTAATTTACATGTAAGATTGTACTAGGATTCTAGCAGTAATGATCTCCAGCTGTAATGGTCCAGAATTAGATCCTTATCTACGACAGATCACGCTATACAATTAGAGTGGTTACCTGTAGCACTCGCGTATATACAACCCATAAACATTTCCTCCTTCTACTTTAGGTGTATGATTTATGTTGGCAGCAAGGTGTATGTGTGTTTATTGCAATCGGAGACTACTAGGGTGCTCTGGCCCCAGGACAGGTAAGGTGAGAGAATTACTGTGTGTATTTACACTGACGACCAGATGAAAGCTGAATACTCACCGGCACAGAACAACAGCACCAGTAAAAGTCCCGCCCAGGTACAGAAGTTAGATCCCATGTTTGAGTGAGTTCGTGGAACAACACGTGCGTCCTCTGTGGCCACCGTCTACCTTCTGTGTGAAGTCATCGCTCCCACTCACTTGGCTCCCTCCAGCTAAAAATATCCGCCAGTCAGATTGTCGTGGCCTCAGGCTAGGTGTTCCGGGGACATAGCACCTTCAGCTGGTCGCGAGAGAAAAGATAGATCTTCATGATCACTGGGTGATCATTCACAGCCACGTCATTTTCACTAACTTTCTTACATTGGAATCGATGTAGAAGGTCTTGAGACACAAACAGGGCATCGCTCACTGACAGACTCCAGTATGAAAACAATAACAAGCTGTATTTACCATTGAATGGAGGGATTAAAAAAAACAAATTTGTGTTAATATGTTAGTAAAATGGCATTAAACAGCAAGATTATTGATTTAATTATCTTGTTCTTTGGATTATCAAAGCCAGCATCTCAATGTGGCTGATGGTTTGTTTTGTGAGTTGGTCACTTGCCAGTAACAGGTATTTAGTTAGACCATTGCATTAACTGTTCTCCATTGTTTGACATGCTCTTTATTGGAAGTATTTATTTGACAGTTGTCATTGATCATTATCGTAGATTTTATGCACATTTTTGTTAGGCCCTTATCAGTAAATCAGTAGTACATTACCTTGCCTCAGGTTGAATACAGTACATGGAACAGATTGAAAAACATATGCCTAAACAGGATTACTTTTGCATGTGTATTTTACATATTGTATATATATTACTTTTAATACCGTATATACTCGTGTATAAGTCGAGTTTTAGGCACTCAGAAAGAAGGGGTAAAGAAGGGGGTCGACTTATACACGTGGTCGACTTTTGAAAAGTTTTTTTCTTATGCTGGGACCCACACGATGGCAAACATTCAATGACATTCATCCACTTCCCTGTCCAAATAATGAACTTGAGGCAGTTGGATTACCATTATGTGTATAGTACAATGAGTTCAAGTTATTAGTACAGTAGTGAAGTTGTCTTACTTGCAT
>JAUTBQ010194007.1:0-10148 GCA_032361185.1 Lepetodrilus ovalis | reverse complement strand
TCTCGAGATCCCACTGTCCCCCAATTTTCAACAGCTCAACCGTGTACCGCGACAATTAAAATGCAGCCATTGTTGTTGGTTTTTTTTATTAGCTCTGCCGGATTATACAAGGTGAATTAGTAGTGAATAACTGTTTCGGTCCTCGTTAGTGATGCCGGTTTACGGAATAGAGAGATGCCGGTTTATTCAAATGTTAATTAATGATAAATACATTGTCGCCAGCCGGGCAGATTGCCGGCCTACACAGATGCCGATTTATACAGAGTACACTATATATATACTTTTTGTTGGTTTGAAATAGGGTTAAGAAGTGTTCAATGGAAGAATAGGTACTAGAACATTTGAATGTCAGGACTTTTGAAATGTGAAGGTTTGTGCTCAATTGTACAAAGTTGACTATCCCATAGATCCATATGATTAGACAACTCTTCTGTTCACTATTACTACCAATTACTGCATATTATCAGTAATCGATTCACATGCGAGGTGTGATAATGAATGCGCCACATTATTGATGACAGCTGATTGGAGGAAGGGAGGTAACTGATGTTCAGTTAACTATCCCATCATCCCAGGCACAGACTTCCATTCTAGAATATACTAGTAATTGATCTGCTTCGTGGTGTATGCATTTTTTCCATGTTCTTATTCCTGTCTACAGGATTCACACAGTGATCATATTACTGATTGGATGCCAAAAGCATCTCTAGTTCATATTTCAGTTACACAATTTGTTATTGAATTATTACTTACAACAGGAATATTTCACCTATAGGTGATGAGTTGCACAATTTGAGTTAACAGCCTAGAAAGAAACAATATCAGTATCAAAGTAACCATTTAATTAGGTTATCACGTAATGAACAAAACAGGCTTTTGAGAAGCATCAAATTGCAAGCAAGAAAAGTGTTCTTGACACCCTGGGGTCAAATAATTATACCATGTCCAAATGTAAATTGGTTTTATATTGGATGAGCCAAAATTGCAATTACATGTACTTAAAAAAATACACAAAAAAATACATTTGTTCCATATCACATATATCACCAGTTCATGGTGATTAATCATCAAGTCTAATTAATTACAAAGTCATACTAAAATTGTTTTCTGAATTAGAGTTAAGAGTCACTTTTAAGATTTGTTCACTGATGGCTTGTAATGATAGCATATATATACAAAGTTGTTAAACATAGCAATGCATCACGATACGTAGTAGAACACTAAAAGTGTTGAAATCACTAAGCAAACACGGCGTGTTCAGTTGTTTACTCCTTGTTTACCATAATGCTCTATAATGTCAAACTAATACCTGACCTAGACAAAACACTTGCTATATCTGTCCAGGTCCATATCTATAGATATTTACACAATATCTCACAATCGTGTTCTGGTATTCATGATTACTATATACACACAAACACTGGTGTCGTTGGAGAATCTAGCCTAAACACATGGCTTTGTCCATTCATATATGGATCTACAAGCTACGGACGTGGTACATCAATGCTGGCATTTGGCAGTAAATTGAATGGCAGTGAATAGAAAGCTGTTTGATCATAACGTACAGTGGTCGAGCTTGTCCACATGTCAGGATAACCATAGTCCTCACAAAGGACAGCCGGCATGGTTACAATAAATACGTTTCGTATCGTATCCCTACGGGTCTGTCGTGTCAAAACATTTCCATATCATAATAATGCACCTAATGTATAGAACATCTCTGTAGAGTAGAAAGCCAATTTAATAGTTAGTGTATATAGATCTAAATGAATACAACTATAATCAATGTATAATGGTATACATGCTGTACCATTACCATTACTGTTTTTAATCATTACTATTATCATTATTATTATACATGTACTATATATTCTTCTTCTTCTTCTTCTTATTATTATTATTAATAATAATGATTTCTTCTTCTTATTATTATTAATAATAATGATGCTACTAATATTACTACTACTACTACTACTACTACTAGTAGTCACTACCGATACTACTACTACTACAACTTTATTGTTTGTTTGAATTATTGCTTTACGTCACAGCGGGAATACCTCACCCATATCAATATACAGTATTACTATTAATATTATTATTATTATTATTATTATTACCAGTTATTATTTAATATTATTATTGATAAATTTATATTTAAAAAAAATACCAAGTTTGAATTAAAAAGAAAGCATGCATAAACTTGACAGGGAAGCCAGAAATTATATATGAATTGCACTGAGATTTACTTTCCCCACTACAAACGCTGCTATCAGGTTTATTAAATTGCGCTGTCCACAGGGGCTTTGCACAAACAACCCATTTATTATATATTCCTCACTCGTGTTGCTGATTTACAAGGCAAAGAAAACACGTAGGAACAGCCCTACGGTGGCTGTTTCTGTACATGCTATCTACATGATCAATCGCATGTATGTATACAATATACTGTGATGCATTAACGGACATTACTATGTAGTCAATTCAGATGAAAGAAAGCAGGATCCATTAAGTGAAGTGGATGATATGTGATATTGATATTAGTAATCACACTGATTTTCCCTCTCTATCACCAGATCATCACACTATGGTGAACACTACATAATCTTTTCTTGACTTAAAAGACATGTACACCGTTGAAATAATTTATTTCCTCAAACAGAATGTTTGATAATGTTTTGTTTTATCCGTTGGATGATCACAACCACAGATGATCACAACCACAGATTTCTGGCCCCCGTTCCACAGAACGGTTGTAGCGCTACGAGTCGTAACTCCTATACGCTAATATTACATTATGACTCTCGTACTGTCATGTAATATGACTCTCGTACTGTCATGTAATCATTATTCTGTGGAACATGGGTTGGCCTTAAACTCGGCACAACAGAAAGCATGAAAATTATATAAATTATTTACATTACCGTAATGGAAATAAAAACCAATCTGGTAATAATACAATCATTTCTTGCTGTGGTAGCAAGCTTGAGAACATACAGACACTGTACTTATTTATTATCCTTCTTAATAAAAATAATATTCATAATTATTTACAGTAATTATATAGCAAAACTATTAATGCATTACTATTATTAAAACATTCAAGAACACTGGTTTTTTTTGCAGTCAACAACATTGTGAAAAGATTTTGTTTCAAGTTTCAAGACTGTCGGACATCAATTGCCTTTTGTGCCTGAGTCAGACATTGGACATCAACAGTCTTTTCTGACATCGACATCAGTTCTCTGACCTTGAGCACGAGTCAGGCAAAATCAACGGACACACCGTCACAATGCCGATCACAATTGCTGGATCAGACATTTCAATATCGCCTGACCTGCTGCTATTACAGCTGTGAGTTACGTCCGGTGACACACGGTTTTCACAATGCCCTACCGAGGGGATTCCAATCAAAATACCCCGGCACTTGACAGCTTCAATCCATGTGTGCATGTGTGTATATACACTACACTCCAGATCACATGATTTGTCCCAGCAACACTGAATAATAGTCTTTGATAGCACATTCCATTCAATGTTAACATCGCTCAGTTTTTATTAAACTTGCGGAGACTAGGAAAATTAACCATGGATGTAGAATACTTGTTTTTGTACTAATACTAAAATTTATTAAGGTAATTTACTGCAAATTAATCCTATTAAAGTCAAGTTTATATTTGATTACATTATTTTTTAATGTATTAATATCAGGCAATAATGTTTCAATAGCTACATTTACAGTTGTAAGTTAATTAGAATGGAACTTGCACATAAGGGAGAGTGCTTCAAATTGAATTTGTACGAAATGTAATCTGCAAATTGAATCTCATTAATTTTAGCTTGAGAATGTGGTTCAGGGTAATATTCATTGAATGGCAGCTTGGGTTGTATTGTCCTCAGGGAATTGAGAAGAAAAATGAGAGTCAAACTGATCCATTGATAGGGGTAGTAATGTAGCACATTGGGCATATTTTTGAGCATAGAAATGGCATAATATTATATAAACCATGCAAACTAATAAATGCACACAGTATTATTATTGTCAAGAAATAATTACATAAATCAAATTTGAATTCACTAACATAACTACCAATTGAATGACACCCACAAACCCAAATTAACACTTCATGCCAATTACTTTAACCCTCTCCATGCTGAAGGCAACTGGAGGTGCTCTAAAGAGCTGTGTCTGTGCCAAATCCAGCAGGAGAGTGTTAAACAAAATGTACGTTTGTGTAGTAATCACTGTGTATATGGTCAACACTTGATATAGTTTCCTATGTACTGTAGAACTGACCGCCAGACCGTTGTGCTGTTTTCATGCCTCAGTCAACCAACAAACATTTCTCATGTTGCAGATATCAACAGCTCACAGGTTTACGGATTACGGCTTATGCAAGTCAGTATCACAGTGTGTAATAATCAGATAATCTAATCACGACAAAAACACCTTGGCCAGTGTGGCTGGCATGTACCTGGACTGCCAGGTGGTGTATAGGAAAACAACTTGCAAAAAGTGTGAGAGTATTGGCTGTGACCAGCAAAACAGTATAAAGAGACCAGGCACCCCACCACCCACCCACTCTCTCCTGTACGAAACAGTGTAACTCTATGACAATGCTATCTAAAATACTGGCTATTATGTAACACAAGGTCTTACACTATGGTTTCGTACAGGCGGGCCCAGAACGCAATTATGCATTAGTGTATACTCGTTGATTTAGTGAAACAGTAGTCAAGGTTCGATTCAAGATTTCACCTTTTACCTTATGATCTTTTTTTATTCGACTATTGTAATAACCATGCTAGACTATCTTTGACCATTCCAGACTATCTCACCCATTCCAGACTATACATGACCAATTAATATGATCTCTGACCACTTCAAACAACCTCTGACCACTTCAAACCATTCTTTGACCAACTAAAGACTATCTCTAACCACTCCAGACTATCTGTTACCACTGAAGATGATTCCCTGCCCATTGAAGACTACTTCTGGCCACTCAAGACTATCTCCATACACGCCATTCAATTTTTGACCACTGAAGACTACTTTTGACCACTGAATATAATTTGGCCACCAATGATTATCACTGAACACTCCAGACCATCCCTGTCCACTGAAGACTTTCTGACCCTCCCAGACTACCCCAGACTTTCTGACCACTGAAGATATTTGACCATATTTGACCATCTTAGACTATTCCAAACTCCCTGACCACTGAAGACTATCTCTGACCACGGAAGACTACTTCTGTCCCTCCCAGACTCTGACCACTGAAGACTATATTTGACCATCTTAGACTATTCCAGACTCCCTGACCACTAAAGACTATCTCTGACCACTGAAGATGATATCTCTAACCACTGAAGACTACTGAAGACTATATTTGACCATCTTAGACTATTCCAGACTCCCTGACCACTGAAGACTATCTCTGACCACTAAAGACTATCTCTGATCACTGAAGACTCATAATGTTTGACCATCTCAGACTATTTCAGAATACCAAAAACTACTTCTGACTATGCCAGACTATCTCTGATCGCTTAAGACTATCTCTGACCATGGCAGACTACTATCTCTGATCACTTAAGACTATCTGTGACCACTGAAGACTATTTATGACCACTGAAGACTATTTCTAATCACTTAAGAAGACTATTTCTGATCACCTTTAAGAACACTATTTCTGATCACTTAAGAATACTATTTCTGACCACTGAAGACTATTTCTGATCACTTAAGAAGACTAAAGTTTTCTCTGACCACCCCAGACTATCTCTGACCACCCCAGACTTACTCTGGTCCCAGGCAGCATATGCTGATATGACGTGGAGTCTCAGGACAGTCGCCAGCAGAGGCTGCACCGAGGCCGGAGGAAACAGATCTGAAAGAAACAAAAACCTCAATTAGACATCGGCAGTCAAGGCATCGGCACATATGTCACTCACTCTCCGCAGTTTATTCCGATATTCATTGCTTCCATAGATTGGTATCTCTAACGAAGCCATTACAGCTTTGATATATGGATACAGCCAGATCAATGCATGGCCAATATGGAGGTAATGACCTTGTTAGGCTCAATGCCAAGTGTGGTTGGTCATCTGCGCATACATGGATTAGAGAACATTCTTCTACCCACCAATAACCCATGATAACATGTACCAAGCAATAACTAAAGGTCACTAGAAGTCCAAGAGATCTATTGTGTGTAGCCATGTTCTGACAAGATGGTGGGAGGACTCAAGATGGTGGTGGTAGTGGACATGGTCAATGGTGCTTAATGCATCTTCAGCAACTTTTCTTGAGGACTGCTGCACGGCCCACAGCTTTCCAGCAGACCAAGAAAATACTTACCCAGGGGACATTTTCTTGAAAAGCTATCTTACAATCATACAACAATCTTAAGGATACCTATTATAGCACATGCATATGCACATTCTTAGGCTAACAAGATGGTAAGAATGTCTTGCTTTCATGGGTATCTCCAGGTATCTAAGACTATCTGACATGCACAAAATAACAAGTTGATTAATAAAGTAAAATCCATGTCTTACATGAAATTGGCCTGGTCTGGCACCACAGCCATGGTAATTGGTCGAACTGTATTGATGTTTGTGGCAATGATTGGTCGAACTGTATTGATGTCTGTGGCAATGGCCTCTGACATTTACCAGAAAGGGCAATGAATTGTTTTAATACAATCCAACCTGCATGGGATGCCATGATAAATCTGGTTAATATTTTTACGCTGTGCTAATTTGTCTGCCTTGCCACTTGAGAGCACTCACTGCGCAAATATAATCAATGCAACTTTGTACCCATTTGTGTCCTTTAACAATGGTAAATGCTGTTGTCAAGACGTGTCAGAAAGAGGTATCTACAATCATCCCATTGTACTCAGGACTCAACAGTTCATGAGAAATAGCGTCAACAAAATAAGCCGAGCTTGACTTTTATTAACACACGCACGCACGCACGCACACACACACACACACACACACACACACACACACACACACACAAACACCATCCAAACACATACATATACTAAATAAAATCTTTATCTTAAAATGAAAACCAGATGACATTGACTGTTATTTTATGTTATCATTTTTGCATTGGTGTTTACAGCCACTTTCAGATTTAGACTTGCACTGAGCTAATCTGATTAATTAAGTGAACACGATATCTTTTTATTTTCTGTTGACACACAGACACAGATACATTTATTCTCAATAAAACCACCAATGGTGGTACAAGAGAAGAAATATCATATTATAATATAAGCAGATCAAGATGGCAGTGGATATGCTTTTGCGTTGATAATTTGATAGACATATTTAAGAAACATAGATAGATCTTTACGTTCTTTAAAGATATTTGAATTTAAAAGTCGACAAAATTTTGAGATAATTGGAAAAATATAGAATTTATCAGCAATGTACTGTTTTCTTTGAGGAAGGAAATATTCAAATCTAAATATATAGTGGAACTCATCAGCTATGGATGGGGAATTACATAAATGACAAGTTCTTTCTTCTTTAACAATATTTGCCCATCAGCCAGTTTCAATTGGTAAATTATGGTTACCATGGTTATATGATGATGTTCTTAATTTCAATATTGGTAATGAAAGACACAAGCTGCACTGGCAGAACCATCAGAGGTGTTCCCAGGACTACGGAGCTACACCTTCCAAGCGAGAATCCTGTAAAATTCTAATTGCTGTGGCTCATTCTGGGCACATCATTTAGTTGACAGGCTTTCCTTCATAATGTTCAGGTGCTTCACCCTAATCTGTGCTGATATATTGCATGGTATCAGGGGAAACCAGGGTTCGGTCCAATCTATCTAATTGCAAAGATCTGACCAACTTTGTCCATTTGCACCTTGCTTAAAGAAAGTTGTTTAGTAGAATCATGGCCCGTGTTTCATGAAGGGGTTGTACTGGTCCAGGCTTAAGTCAGAGCTTATGCCATACTTTAGCCACAGCAGGAAATGATGAGAACATTGATTTATGCCCAGACTATCGGTATGACCTTTCGTGTAATTCAGGACTGGAACATGTGAAGGGTGGCCAGAAAGTCAGCAATATTAACTTGTATTTGAAACTTACTAGCCCAATTGCCAATAGTGATACCAGTGATCGAAATTAACACTAGTCCTCTAGCCCGGGCCATTTCTCACAATGCTATCCTAAGGACGAGTTGAAATTCACGTCTTTCGTTATTTGTATCACTATTACGACTACAGGTAGTAAGTTTTAAAGTTAATTTCGATCCTTGGATACAAATAACAAATGTATACAAACAACATGAATTTCAACTGGCCTTTAGGGTACTATTTAAGCATTGGTAAAAATGGCCCAGGCTAGCGGACTAGTGGTAATTTCTATCACTGTTAGAAAGGATGGTCATAGTCCTTCATAATATTCATACCCTGTCAATTTAGTGCCAGAGTCTTCATGAAATTGAAAGTCTACACAATAGCCTTCAGGTAAAACCATACAATGGTACCATACTCAACAACACGAACAGGAAACTCTTATCATGCTCATGAATAGGGTAAAGGCTGACCATACTCTCTGAGGTGACTATTAACAATAACATACAGATTTCCTATTCGTTTATTCCCAGACAAGCTATTTCTGGTCATATGATTCAGGTAATGACAGTGTGCTGGACAATGGGAATGACCTCATTGCTCTTTATATACTCGGATCTCCTTCCACATTCATTGGGCACTGTGCCATGTACTGGGATTACATGGTGATGAGTTGGCTAAAGATACCTCTCCTGCAGATATTGAGCAAAGCCTGCCTGCTGTCATGCCGATAGTGTTACATCCCTCACACATGCTCCTGCAGACAACAAGACTTTGGTACAACATGCCAGCTGGGATGTCTGGTGCAGGGCTCTTGTGTTGCATACACATGACGTTAGCGAAGATGGCAGACAATCACACATTCTGCCAGGAATACCTTTCAGTTATCATTCCTATGAGTAATATGAGTATTATGACCTGCATTGCACGCAATCCAATCCACCAGAATGGTGGGCGTTGTAATGCGATCATAACCGTTCACCTAGCATGTGTGAAGCGCGCCATAAATAACCATGTTGGCAAAGCTAACCATTAAAACATCAATGCTGCAAAAACATGGCTATGTATGATTAACATGGTTAATAGATTACATGATGTTGAAATACTATACACTATACAAAATACTTTCTCACTTGTATTGATCAGTGCTGGAATATAACATAGACCACGAGATGGCAATCACAGCACTATTATCTATGTAATCCGTGAGGCATTTTGAGTTGTCTATAGCAGAGGAAAGGTTAAGCCATAACCAATGATCCTATTGTTGACATCACCATGCTCAGATCAATAGAACCTGGCACCATAGCTAGCACACATTGTGAGACTGACAAGAAGACATGCTACACACATCACATTTGTTTTCCTTCCATTCTCCTTCTCAAGCATCTTGTCTTTGATAAAGTGTGAATTGGCAAGATCAGGTAATGTTCGCTTTGCGTTTGTTGGTTTTGGCCCTGATCGTATATCATGTGTAGATATATGTAACAATGCACAGCCATGGTGAGAATCAGAGAAAAATTCACTACACGTTTAACACATTTCTTGCACACCATGATGTCTACTTCACAGTCTGCTTTTACATTCTTATTTTTTTATACAATTTACGGTAAACCTGCGAGCTGGTACTGATGGATCAAGGATAATAATTACATTGCCACAGTACAGAGAGCACATCTTACCATGATTACATCATAAAGGTATTTTCAAGAACATTGCCTGCCTCAAAGGACTTGCATAAATACTAATTTACAGCTGGACATTTACCAGTGAGTGAGCGATAATGGAGTTTAACATCAGTGCAGGAATCTTTCAACCAATTGTGACGATGGGCATTACCAAGCTGGCTGTCTGAATACTGTAAATGATTATACCTGGAGCTGCCAGGTATTGCTAGGTGGTCCTGTATGGATGCCTCACAATGGAGTTGTCACCCAATACAGAACTGTAGAAGTCATCAAGTACAGTGTCCCCTCGATATAAGGCTGTATTTGGGGTCCATGACATACCCCCAGCCTTATAGTACCAGCCTTAT
>JAUTBQ010193996.1:0-10149 GCA_032361185.1 Lepetodrilus ovalis | reverse complement strand
CTCGTTCTTTCTATCTTTCTCTCTTTCTCTCCCTCACCCACCCACACTCTTTCCTTCTCTTTCTCTCTCTCACACACATGCTATAAATCTTACATTTTCCATCTATCTCTCTCTCTTTCTCTCTCCCTCTCTCCCCTATCTGTCTCTCCCTCACACACACACACACACACAAACACACAGACACACACACACACACACACACACACACACACAAACACACACAAACATACGCACACACACACACACACACACACACACACACACACACACACACACACACACACACAAACACACATGAACATACACACACACACACACACACACACACACACACACCCCTATCACCTAATACCATCCCATCAATATCAATGTACCACAAAGCATCATATAGGTATAACATCCTACCCATTGGTTCTGACTGGGCTCACTTGTTTACCTGTACACCAGACACTCTGGACACACTAATGGCTGGAACTGTCAACAACGGACTAGAACACCACCAACACCGTCAGTCCATCATACCATGTTTACAGTTACCTGGACCAGATATTCACTGCTTATATTTCTTGGTACACTTGAAACCATCTTCAAAACAAATGTCTTCGTATTCCGGCATACCATCTGTAAACAGATGCATCCACTTATCACCTAATCCATACAGTCTGAAAATAAACCAGCATAACTTAACACAGTGTGGGGCAACACTTGTACACACACATTCTGTGGCAATTTTCACAGCATATTCTATTTTTAGCGTACCTTTACTTTTGACTGTTTTTAGATATGTTTTGGAGGATGGTTGAAATGAGTAGGGTTCAGATGTTTACAGATTTATGATGGAATCTTGGAGGTTTTTATTATTTCAGTGATAATTCTTCACCGAGTTGTCAGCAGTCTGTGTTGAATGTTTTCGATGTCTGGGTAGAAAGTGAATGATAGTCTGAAGAGTTCTGCCTGAAACTGTGCATTAAATATTACCTATGATATTCTGTGTATTATCAAGTTGTGATTGTTAGTTAAAAGGATGTTGGCTAGATCGAAATAAATAAGGATTTAAAATAATAAATAAATAGGTAAGTAGATAAATAAATAAATTGATGTATCTACCATTAAACATTTGAATGCAAGTAAGCTTTTGGTTGTATAAGGATCATGTGTGACACATAGGGCGAGGACTTCGATAAGTGCTTTAATTTTTCAGATCCCATTGAATTTATGTCAATACAATATGTTGAAATCAAAATATGTTGAAATTAAAATACAGTGCCCCCTCGATAAAACACTGTTCGATACACAGCTGATTCGGATATAAGGCCGGGTCAGATGTGGATCCCATTTTTAATTTTGTTATTTACCTGTACTATCGTATAAGGCGAGTACTATATGTCATGGACCCCAAATTCAGCGTTATATCGAGGGGACACTGTATGTTGAAATCAAAATGTGTTTCACAAATAGTCATTATATAAAACCATACTATGCAATTACTATTACAGTGCCCCCTCGATATAACACGGTCCGATGTACCGCGGATTCGGATATAACACGGGGTCAGACGTGGATCCCATTTTTATTTTCGTTATTTCTCTGTAATATCATATAAGGTGGTTATACCATAACGCGACGGGTATGTCATGGACCCCAACTTCAGTAATCATGTCATTAATTAGTTTTGCTTGTCACTATTGCATAAAGAAATAAAAACATTAACACAACTAGGTTTATGAGATTTATTATTCTAGTATAAAGAACAAAAATCCTACAAGCATTTAACATGTTTAACATTTACTTGAATGAATCAATATATTACAGCCTTAACAGACGTCATAAGGAGTTAAAAGATAATAATAATAATAAAACAACACAACTATGCACTATATTTATCTGTTAGCACATTCATTCAACTGAATAGTCACTCACTGCCATCTGCAAGACGGACAATGCCAAATGACAAACTAGCGGAACCAATAGTCTTCTGTTCCTGAAGATAAATTGCTGCAAGTTCCAGCGAACAAAGTCATCAACAATTCTGAGCCTGTGACCTTCACTGAACCTTGACCAATAACTGCAATCAAGTAATGAGATTTATGGGCAGACACTGATTGACTGCTTGTAATTCTAAATTCCATTTGGGATTTGGCAAATTCTAACTGATGGATGGGAGTCTGTAATCCAAGATCCAGATAGGAACGCCTTTTCCTCCCACTTGGTATGGAGGTACAATGTACTGTGAACTGGTAGTATGGTTTACACGCAGTTCTCCATATACTGTGCTGTACTATTGGGATAAATGGAAGGGTGGGTGCCCATTTGAATCTCAGATATGAATGTAATTACTAAAGGCCATGGTATCAGTGAAAGAAAAATATTGAACATTTTTTAAACCCCAAAACAAAAACAAAAATGCAAAATAGTATATCATTGGTGTTGAAATAGATATAGACTATTAGATACTTGCACACCAGGGGTGAATTTCACAGCAACAAAATCAGCAATTTACATTCTGAGATTGGACTTTATCATTTGCACACAAATAGCGAAATTCAGTTCCTATCTTTTTATTTTGTTGCTGCTGATTCAATCGGTGATAAATCGCTTGCCCCTGGTGTGTAAGGACTTTAACAGTGCATTAAAATGCATTTTCAATTTAAATTTGCAAATAGCCAAGTATTATAATGAAATTATATACAAAGAGCTCACTATTATTATTTTCTATAAAATGACTAGGTCAGTAACATGCTGATATATAGGTATATCAACATTGATATATAAATTTGCCTAGATATTCTTGGACATGGCAATATGACATTGTAAGATTATGCTTTTATATTAGTTTAGAAAATGAGTTCCCACCTCAGTCTATAAGAAAGTCATGCACTATGATAGTGAGGTATGCATTGGTTAACATCTCTGGTAGCTAATAGCACACACAGTACATTGCTGACATTGGCAGTATAAGTACTTGGTAACATGAAAATGATATGGTATCAACATTGCAGGAACACTAATTGTCCATTAACCAACATTATGGGTATGCATATAAACACAGCACAGCTCAACCATTAGAGTAGACTGAGGTGTGGATAACAACAAATGCTTTCTGGATCATCAATGTACTGACAATTAGATATAACACGGTCCGATGCATCGCGGATTCGGATATAACGCGGGGTCAGACATGGATCCCATTTTTTTAATTTTGTTATTTCCCTGTAATATCGTATAAGGCAGGTACTATAACATGGGGGGGATATGTCATGGACCCCCCAACTTCAGCGTTATATCGAGGGGAAACTGTACAACTAGATCAATCTAGTCCTGAGATTATGAAACATTTTGAGTACGATTTCATGCTAATTAAAGCTCAAGGTATATATCGGGATTTGTGGAATTTCTTTGAGTTGAGCATAAGTTCATGCTAAAAAGTTCTGTAATCTTGTGGCCTGGTCTCCTTCATCCACAATGACTTTGTCAATGTTCTGTCGAGGTAGGTTTACTGATGCATCTCTAGTGTGTGTACTTCTGAACAGCAATAAATTATATTCAAGAAACTTAATTAAAGGCCAGTAGTCTTTTTTACTCTTAGAAATTTTGCTATACATTATTTTAACAACAAAGCATTTCCAAACGTCTACAGGCATCATGTAGCCTTCAAGAACTTGGAAGAAGGATGGCACAAAATGTCTGATGCTGTTCTGAAATTTGGTCGAAAGCTTCCCCCATCAAAGTATCTTTTGGCTTTGGATTGTTTTCTTGAGTATTACTTGTCAAAAGTCTTGAGCCATTAGAAGTATCATATTCAATGTTTGATGTTGTTTTTGGTGGGTTTGAGTAGGAAAGGACCATGACATTGTGTAGGTGTGTTAACAGCAATGGATCATCCCATGTCAGAGTTTAAACCCATCAGAAGTATCATGTTCATGGTTGATGCTGTTTTGGTAGAATTACACTGAGATGCACCATAGGTTTGTGTATGTGTGTTAACAGCAATGGATCATCCCATGTCCTATACTAAGCCCAGTAGAAGTATCATGTTCAGGTTTAACTAGAGAGCCATCAGTATGTTTGTGGATTGGGTAAAACAGTTACCAGGAAATACTGGAATACTACATTGGTCCCTGATGAAGGAAAACCAGCATTTTAACCCTGGTGGTAGTAACGAGAGATTTCCTGTATGGACGTATTTATGGTTATTGCAATAGTGTTTTTTATATACATGTATATATATTTATCTATTCTATTTACACACCAGATCAACCCGATACCATCTCTACCATAAATAAATAAATAAATAAATAAATAAATAAACAAATAAATAAAATAACATAAAGATAACAATTTATAAATAATAGTAATAAAAGATAGATAAGTAAAATTAATGGGATTTCAACTCTATTAAGATGTACACACTACCCTCAGTGCCATCTTGGCTTCTATCCATGTATATGTACTATTAGCAGTATAGATGCAAGATATGAAACCCAAAGCAAGCATACACACCAGATCAACCCGATACCGTCGCTACCAACACCATCCTTGCCTGGTTTACTACACACCACAGTGTTCCAGAAATACTACAAGGAATAATAGATGTTCTGACAGTTCTGTGACTGGCTGGAGACATTCAGGAATTCCAGAACCATTGGCGCCAATGTTAAGAAACTTACCCAACTTGGTCCATAGTTAGTTACTGACATACCCGAACAGTGTATTTGTAGAATGACTAAGTGATAATAATTATGCTGACAATTGAAGTTACATAGATAGATGTTGGAGTTTACAACTGATATTGGAGATGGATGTTTTGAGCTCCATAGACTGAGACAAGATTGCGAAGGATTCAGTTAGGATTTATGGTATGTGAAGTTTTGTTGTTCATATGTTGCATTCATGGTACATAATTAATATTGACCATAATATTTGGAAATATAAATCGGAAAGAAACTTAGAAAAGAAATGTGTTGTTACTAGTATACTGTTCATACATATACATTATATGTTATAGATTGAAATATTGTAACTTTGATATCATGATGTTCACAATTTACTTCTTTGTTTGTTACTATTTGAATAATGTTTACTTATTAAATGATGGAATGAATAAGAGAGAGAGAGCGAGAGAGAGAAAGAGAGAGAAAGAGAGAGAGAGAGAGAAAGAGAGAGAGAAAGAGAGAGAGAGAGAGAAAAGAGAGAAAGTAGGAAGTTAAAAAGGGAAACTATTGAAGATATTCAATCAGCAGGAAAGAAAGAAAAACATGAAAGAAAACATTTGCTTTACAATTTACCAATATTTATCCTTGGAACACAACACCATTTAACTATTATGAAGTACCCCAATGTATCATTCACACAGATGCTGAACGTTATTTATACCCTACACATCAATAGTATTCACAAAACATGTATGGACTATTCCCCTGGTGCAGTCTGTTTGGGCTACAATGTGTTATTTATAAGTTCCGTAAACAGTGCTAGTCTGCTGCTGGTTATTTCTGAGTATCTATAACCGTTGAATGATGCTGCTATACAATCTCGTTCTGCACTCGGTCACCGCCATAGTGATGTATAAATAGTCCTCAGAGACTCCATGGTGGACCCTGATATAGGTATCAGCTGTGAGTCTGTCTAAGGTTCCTGTAAGTTCTTCTTCAGAGTCTTCGTACTGTGACAGCGGTACAAGCCAGCCGCCTTCATAGAACTGGAGAGAGTTACGAGAGGACCGTATCTGACATCTTTGGCAGCTCTAAGTGCAGAGTCGAGTCCAAAATTTCTATTTAGTCTTACACACAAACCTCCGTGCTATCTCGTCTTCTATCCATGTACTAGCGGTGATATTGGTGCAGGATATGGAGTCCGTTGCAAGCATGCGAACCAGGGCCTGTTGCACTATGCTCTTGTAGCGCTACAATAGATGTAACTCAGGGCTCCTGCCACAATAGAAAGCGGTGACCTTACAATAGTTGTAGCCTACAAGAGGGTAGTGTAATAGGCACCTGATCAACACCATGATACTATCAGCTATATGTGCACAGTGCTACTGCACTCTGATAGCAGACCATGGCATTGATGCATTGCTTTGAAATCCTTTCTAGATCTACATTTATTTATATATCCTCCAAAGGTTGATTTACCAAAAAAAAATGGATTAAAAATCTTGGCATTGCAAAGAACAATGCGTTTTTGTTGTGAAGTTAAATGCTTTTTGTAATACTAGTACATTGTTTTGAGGTTGCAAGGATGGATAGTTCGTATATTTATTATTGTAATTGTTCGACCATGACATGCATTTAATGGTAATGTGCTGTAGGTAAATACTCATCAGTGGATCAATGAGAAGGCCTTTCATTGTTTATTGGTATGGGAGAAAAGGGGGACTCATTTAAAATACATGATAATGTGCTGCAAATATACTGGTAGTGATGCAGTGGAGAAGCTTTTTGTACACTACAATATTGTGTTGTTTATTTTAGAGAGGAGTTTGAATTGTTCAGTGGTGTATTGTTGAGACGTGTTTGTATTCCAGAAAGGTGTGCTGTACCTAGATCATGTAGATGCTTAAGGAACATTAATTGCTATTGTCAGCAAGGACAGTTCTATCTATTATACAGGACTTTCCGGCTTGTAGCTGCATGTCTGTGTTATAGCAAGCAGAGGATGGTGGTGGTGCTGTAGACTGGTATTGGTGGTGGTGGGGGGTGTTGGGGGTGGTGGGTGAGGTGGTGGTGGTGGGAAGGTGGGGGGTGTGTGACTGTCTGATATGCATGCAGGTTCTTGTTCTAATTAAGAAATAGATAGCTGAAGTACCAGTCATATATAAATATATACTGCATGAAATACAGTATCTACATGTAGATGTTTATCCAGGCCAAAGCCTTAATGATGGTCTACGATGATCAGAACTGTAGGTGGTAATGTATGGATCTATCAGTCCCTCCATTTCGTTGTCAAATC
Organism: Lepetodrilus ovalis; assembly: GCA_032361185.1. NCBI lineage: Eukaryota > Metazoa > Mollusca > Gastropoda > Lepetellida > Lepetodrilidae > Lepetodrilus > Lepetodrilus ovalis. The sequence continues at coordinate 3,198 of JAUTBQ010193996.1, read as the reverse complement.
CAAATGTTCACAGTCTGACTCATGATAGACTATAGGCAGCGGGTTCTAGGTTTACTCTGACATTTCTGTAGGTCATCTAGTCTCTTTACCCTCTCCCTACCTGAAGGCATTCACAGACTTTAAAGAACAAAAATCCTGATTAACTTCACACAGGGTTGTTTCACAAAAGGGTCCTAGCATTAATCCAGGCATTAATAAAATTTTACGTCATATAGTAAAAGCATGTCGTACACCCTGATTTAGGCCATGGCTACAGTAAGACTGGTTTCGTTAAACGAAGACCTAGATCCTCAAAATTTGCCATTTTAAAGGGCCTGCGTTTCATTAGTCTGATAATCATCTGGGTTCAATGAGTGGCTCTGTACAGTATATCACTGAATAATTCTATTAGTGACTGCATCAGTCTGCAGGAAGAGAGGTAGTAGCTGTTGGAAGCCATTCAGGTTACGTGACCGATATCGTATTACCTAGTGATGGCAGTGGATCACCAGCACAAGGACCATTACACTATAGAGTGGCTGTATGAGGTCTAGACTGTGTAGCTGACTGAGCGGGCCTAATGACTTCAAAACATTTGAGTACAAACGAGTTCATGCTCAAGCTCAAATTATACGTAACCAAGGAACATGCTGATCCTGGGATTTGAACCCGAGTTGCTGGATTGTGATTGCAGTGCCCTACCGACTCAGCCAAAGGGGTCACCTGTTTGGCCAAGGCCAGTGGGTGCATCATCATATCACACCTGGCTACATTTAGATATGGGGATTTGTGCACAAGACCTTGAGTATGAGTTTGTGCTAAAAATGTTTGTGTAATCTTGGGGACTGGCCTACACTTCATGAAGCTAGTCTTGATGTAAATCGAAATATGTTATTTCCTGCCAGGGCTCCAGACTAAGATCTGCCCAATGTACAGGGACAAGTTAAATGGCGCTGCGGGCAACTTGTCTTTTAACATATAGCACCACTGGTGCTGTTGCAACTTGCCCTGACATTCTAAGCCTTGCGGGCAAGTAACTGAAATTCTGTAGAGTGGCGCTACAGTTATCATCCTTGGTCTGTTGGTGCTCACAGGTTTTACGTCAACATTCAGTGCTACAGATGTTGCAGGTTTCCTCCTGCCCTAAACTGACAAGTCGTGATGTTAGTGAAAGATTCTAGAAAACGACTCTAAACTAAATATTTACATGTATATTCTTCCAATGCTTTTCGCTTTCCACTGTTGCTAAGAGAATATGGTTGTGATGACTGTAGTGAACATATTTTGTCACATTTTCATGGATGGAAATTAACACTCGTCCGCTCGCCCCAGACATTTCTTCCAATATTTTAACAGTATCATAAGGGCGAGTAGAAATTCATGACATTTGTTATTTATATCATTATTCGGGCGAGTAAGTTTTAAAGTTAGTTTCTAACCCTGCATAGCCTATGGGTGAGATATTCCCGGGATCCCGTTGAGACATAAAGCAATAATTCAATCAAATCTAATCCTGCATTTTTAGCAACACCAAACCACAGTTCTTGAAGGCATACAATCACAGATGGTTTACACATTTAAAAATCTGATGTATTTTTACCTGAAAATAGTCATAATTATATTGAGTAGAGAGTGCATTTTATGATATCGGCCATGCAATTCTGAGATTATCATCTTCACTAATTACAAGTATAGTCTGAATTTTTTTAAGATGACAATGTCCATTGTTGTCAATGTGGGTGAACCATTTTACCGCTGAAATTGAGCAGGGAAAAGATTAATTGAGAAGGTACACAAGCCATATTATCTATGCAACGTGAACATACTTTATATTATTCAGAGCGAAAGATACCAAGTTCAAATCCCGGCCCCCAGGGGCCCGGCTTCAATGTTCGCAGAAGTTACATTTCTGACGCGATATTGATAGGATGCACTGGCTGTAGAGTGGCACCACAATTATCATTCTTGGTCGGTCAGTACCAGCTGGTGCTCGCAGATTTACTGCAACATTCAGCGCTACAGATGTTGCAGGTTTCCTCCTGCCCTAAACTGACAAGTCGTGATGTTAGTGAAATATTCCAGAAAGCGACTCTAAACTCTATTACAAACACACACACAAAAAAATAATATATTCCCAATTGGTCCAAAACAACCGCTTCCTATTTGATTGCATGCCTTTAAAAAAAAATTACATCTTGATTTTTCATAAATTGGATCATGTGTATATCTTATTATCATTATGTCATATTGTTAAATTTGCTTTTTCATTTTAAATAACAGTTTATATTGTTTGATATACCCAATTTATCTTGTGTTTGAATATACGTGTATATTTTTATAAGCTGTTATTTATATTGTAACATATGTAATATGTTCTGCTACAATATCCTGTATTGATGCAAATATGATAATCTCCATTATATATGCTATATTGGTGCAAATAATTATGTGCTGTATTAGTGCAAGAAAACAAATACTAGTACCGGTATAGTTTTCACAATATTCAATGTTATGTTAGCTGATAATTTCATGATTTGTTTTGTTGTTATTGTTGAATACTATGTAGATCTATGGTATTTTTAATAATTAGAAAACAACAAGAAAATTATTTTAAAGTGCTATTTGAGGCCATAAACATGCAATATCTGTCATTATTGAAATCATGATGATCCAAATGGGTTAATTGTTTACTTTTTAGTTGCAATTGTGACAAATAGGAAATATTACAGTATTCCCTCGACATAACACTGTTTGATACAGAGCGGATTCGGATATAAGGCGGGGTCAGATGTTGATCCCATTTTTATTTACCTGTACTATCGTATAAGGTGGGTACTATAAGGCGGTGGGTTATGTCAGTGACCCCAACTTCAGCATTATATCGAGGGGACACTATGTGACTAATGATACTGGAAGTAAGGAAGATTATACATACAGAACATAAATTGGTTTGCTTAGACTCATCATAGATAATAAGGGACTGGATGACCAACTCACATTTTCTCGCGATTAGGTTCCGGCCATCGAGAATGGAAATAGTACGTTTTCGGTTTAAAGGCATACTATCACAGATATTTATGGTAAATTTGGACTAGTTCTTAGTCACATCTGCTAAATACATTCACTTGACATATCAGTACATAAAATCATGTTTGTATAACCAAAAACCTTTCCATAGTCGTATGGTAGACAAAATACCACTGCAACCCCACAATAATA
>JAUTBQ010193985.1:0-10149 GCA_032361185.1 Lepetodrilus ovalis | reverse complement strand
GGGGGTATATGTGGTAAAGCACAAATTAGAGAGTTTCTATCGGTGTGTATCACGGTAGGCTAGGAAATTATCATGATAACATTAGCACTATAAATAAAATATGCTTCAGTTTTCTCGGTCGATTATTTGATTGCAGATTTATTCATTAGTATACACGTACCAGTAAACGGTCAGAGCAACAAAGGTATGATCAGTGTATATACAACATTAATTATGCACCATAATAGCCTTTGCAAGTAATATACATAAATTTAGCTAAATGTCGACAGGCTACAGGTATTCTTCATGGACATGCCGACAGATACCATGATGAAGAAGAATGGCACCAGATACCTCAAGAAGCGTTCCAAATTTTGTAGAAAGCTTCCCAAAAATGCATCTGCCGCCCTTAATTTATTCTGTTGAGCATACTATAACATGATCACAGAATGTGATATTAGTGTATTAACTGATGTGTACACTTTGCGACGGTTCACCTATATGTGTGCCAACAGTTTACTCAAGCCTACAATATATGTAGACATACCAGCACATTAATGACATGCACATTGTTGTGTTTTAAAATGTATGAAGAATGTTTATTTCTGTACTTATAGTATGCTATCATTTACACACGACAAGTATATTGTTGTAGACATGTTGGATTACTGTTAATATTGTGAAGGTTTATCGGAACCATTTCACCGGAAACCAACGGCGGCCATGATGATGAATTCACATACGGCACCGGTATATTGAGCCTTGCTGTCAGATGCATGTTGCTGGTTGTATAATGGCCTAATATATTATATTAGTGGACTTTCTAGACAAGTCATTTATTCCAACTCTCATCGGTGCACTCTATGAGGTATCATTCTATGTTTGTTTACCGAGTACCGGAACAAATAGCCGTCATATGCAATGATTAGGCCTATAGAAATTAATGGAATTGTGCCCCGTGGACTAATCGCAATGGGTTATTACTTTGCATCACTATTGACAGACAGAAAGACAGACAGACAGACAGATAGAAAGACAGACCGACAGACAGACAGACAGACAGATACATTTCTTAACGTGTCACTCATAGACAACAACATAGATATTTATGAAACGTCACACTCAGCAGTCATATCATATGATATATGAACAACAAACTGTCTTGAGATCGTTAACAATTTAGTCAACGAAGACTTAGTCTACTGCTTGGATTCACACTATATGTTCACATTTTGGTAAGATATAGCTATCATGGAGAGTGTATTTTAATTTTAATTTTATTTTACTAGTTACGCTGTATCAAAGACAAAAGTACAGTAACAAATTTGAAACTGTAAGAAACTGTAATGCATTCCCATTTCCTTTTGAAGTTTAAAATGAGCTGAAAATAATAGTTTTCTTAAATTAGTTTAATGGCAAAATATCGTCAGTTAATTGTACCGCCAATGAGATTAGATATGAAATTATGCAACAAGATTAGATATTACTATACAACATTGCCATATCTATGATCGCTATTGTTGCTTAGCTGTTCTTTAAGTGATAATACGTGTTTCCAATTAACTTTAGAATAAAATGTCTACTGTGCACACACACACACACGCACACACACACACGCACACACACACACACACACACACACACACACACACACACACACACACAGACTTATATCATATAATATAATATCAATACCATTAACTCGTTGAGATCACCTAGACTCCCGAGAGAAATCAATATCTACCTTCTGGATACAGCGCTTTGAAGACTTCCCTCGAGATGATTTCAATGAGCTATTTAGTGAGGTATCAATGGTTGGCCCCTTGTCAACGCCAATCTGTACGTAACCCAACTTAAAGGTGGTTTGGCCAAACGTGTCAGGCCCTCTCTAAGGGAGAGAGACACTATTTATGTGAGCTGTCTATTTGGCACTGTAAGAGTGCTACTACTGTCTGTTTCTTTGCATGTTAGTCAAAGTCAAGACGTAATGAGTAGGCAAGCATAGTAATTTGAACAATCCCGACTGGCGAAGTTCCTCTGATGGTATATATGCACGAGACAAGTGGAATCCGGAGGACATTATCAGTGACACTAATATTAATGATACTGGGATGCACGTGTACGTATCTCACTCATCTTACAATCATCCAATAGACCAAACAGATTTGTATTTCCTCGTTTACTTAAAACTAAATAATGGTTACAGTCGCGACTGGAATGCATTGGGACTACGTTCACGTTAGCTATAGCTATGACAAAATACGATATCCATACATATTCATCGCTATTAATTTTTGAAATATTTTTCTATTCAATTCTAAAGTGTTAAATACATCTAATTCAGATTGTATGCCAAGAGAATATGGAATCTATAATGGAATACGGGGTATACACTATGGATTACAGCTGGGTTCCTTCTATTAATGTGCAGACGGATACCTTCCTTAGAATAATAGTTGTAAGACTGGTTACGTGACGTAGTCAATCAGCGCATGAGCCCGACTCGCTGCCAGTTATTGGGATATTAATGAGGACGCTCGTGTATGATTACAAGGTAATTTTCGGTAAGGTCAGGGGTCACGGTACTGCCATCTCATTTGATGTCTGATTTACTTGTCTGACATTCTCGTCTAGCTTTGGTAGCACGTCACCTCCTGGAAGAAAGTTATCGTTTTCATTTAGAGGTCGTTACCCTCGCTCCATTGCTGTGTGTCAAAACTGTTGATCCCAGGATGTGAAGACGTATCGTGGCCTATAGAGTACTGGTCAACACAATAATCTACTGGTCTTAGTTCGTACGTAATTAAATAAACCCATCAACCTCAATTGTGGAAGTGATGGACATAAAATGTACCAAAATATGAATCATTACTAGTTTTATTGGCAAATCGTGTATGGTACAAACTCGAATGTCCGTCTCTCAGATGCGGCTTGTACTTTTGGCGTCCTTTTCATACAAAAGGTGTTTGAATGATAGATGATATATTGGCTTCTTTATGTTTCCTTGAGTCTATTGGGGTGTCAGAATACGCCTTAATTTTAGCTAGCCCATGGGTTTTTAGTACGTGTAATACCGATAGTTCTATAATTTCCAGCGAGGAAAGCATTTCTGTGAATCACCCGTCAGGATTAAGTATCCTCGGGTATTTATTTTATCCACAGATGATAATGGTTCATCATTTGAAGGCATCCCCTATGTATGCCAGGCTCGGTGCTGAACTTTACAACATGAATAGTGACCATAGTCATCTTACTTAATAACCTTGACAGTCAAAGCTTTGCTGGTGCCACGCGCATTGGTTTTAAACAAGGTTCAAGAAGGAACCAACAAAATTAGATCCCAACAGTGATGAACAGCTTTCAGACTTCATAAAAGGGACACCTTTAACCAGGTTTCAAACTTACGATCGATAAATCAAGAAGACAGTTTGAAGAGCACGTGATTCATTTATCCGGATCTTGGATTTGCGCTATGTAACGTCATTACCGATGTTCCATTATATAATACAGATATATTGTTCAGTATGAACTACAGAGGACATACCTGCTTTATTCCTACACTGCCGTGTGCGTGCATGGGTGTTATAGACTAAAGAACAGTATCACATATACAATATCAACTATTGGTATTAATTCCCTTCTTTGTTAGTCCAACTACTAAATATAAAAATAATATTGCATATTGTTCTTGACAATGACACATTTGAAAGTTGTTTAATAAATACAAAATGTAATGGAACGGAAATAAAACCAAATATACTAATCAGCAGAATGTTTGCACAAGCACGCACTGGTTTTACAATATTCAATTAACTAAATGTATTTGTTGATAATATATCATGATCGATTACATTATGAATACAACTAATTGCCAGGTACGTGCGGTACACGGATTTATATCACAGCACTATTGTGTAGGCGTGGTCGTCAGGAAGTGCGTGTCCAGCAAATCCTCCAAACTGAAGCGTTTCCTAGTTATTTGATATAACTTGATATTTGCCATGTCAACAGTCTAACTAACTTCATTTCCAATCTGACACAACATTAATACAACTATTTACACATGCTATGATATGCCGCGGGGTAGTACATGCTATTTCAGATAGCGTATGGTTTGTTAAGTGAACGTGTAAACACCGCAAGAACGGTCACACCTGTGCAGGTCGGCCATAGCAGCAGAGTCAATACAACGACATCCGTTCAATTATTAACACCCTCAGCATAAAACAATCTAGAATGGTATCTGACAATAACAGGTGTTTGAGAGAACTATGGTTTCTGAAATATTAATATGATCGTATAGATATATTAATACATATTTATATGTTGACATATGATATACGTTCTATCTGTAGAACTACGAATAATCAGACAATGTATTATCAAAGAACGTATATATCATAACGAAAAGCATTGCCATTGTCAAAAGTATATTCATGACCATGAAATATTTGGTTGACGTTGTAAGGTACGCATCCTAACATTATATCTGGTTTAGCGACACAGTGGCCAAAGCTTGCATACACTTTCCATAATTGGACATTATTATTTCACAATCGATACGTGCATTGGTCTGTATTTGAAAACTAGATACATGAGACAGTGGCCATCACAATGAATTTATTGTGACCAAACAGTAGAATACATGTATGCAAAATAGACGATCACTATCATTCTTACGATATCGATATACTATGAGCAAGGGTGTATATTTACAGATAGTAAGCTTCTATTTAAATTCCAAACATGTATCATATTGACTGCACTGGATTGTCATAAACTTAACTAAAGTCAAGAACAGATATCACATTATGATTGGCAGGTATGCTTCTACCCAGTTTCCGTTCATAGTGACTTAGTCTACTTACACATCAATGTCCTCATTCGATAACATTCTATATATATATTTACTCAAGGCATTGATGAATACACATCTTTCATAAAAAGTTTAACTTTACCCATATTTGAACACAATAAAAGTTTCTACGTCGTTGACATCAAACCTGTTTCCGACAATGTAACACACCGACTTACCACAGATACAGCCATCAACGATTCCCAATTTGGTTTCCTAACCGCGAACATCCAGGTGGACAAACTAGTGGCTAGTAGGCGTCCACTGCGGCGCGACCCGAGCGTTGTATCCTACCTGAACTTCAGCCAGTTAGTGAATGAGCGACATCAGTCTCTGAGCTGACGGCGGCTGTCCGCAGCGTGCTGTTGCCCACTCCTGCCTCTCATCTTCCGGTAGCCAATGGAAAACAGCTATAGTGTTGACGATAATCCATAACCTTCACACTCACCAACAAATCACGAAAATTATCATACAGAATGAGATTAGCATACTATATCAGCCGGTAGGCTTTTGCCTGGAGCTGTTCCGAAGCGCATAGGAAGCAAACTTAACTCGAACGTGAAAAGAGGACTCGTAGAAAATTACTGCCAGTTCGAGCAGAGCGAGTTAATATAACGGAATTATTAAAGAGAAGGTCTACTCTCTGTACCAAGGCGATAAACCATATTGCGGAAAGGTTCCTTGACACGAGATCGATGAGTTTTGTTCCCTGGTCCTTCCTAAGAACACTGAAGACTGTTGAATGGTCAATTAGGCTTCAAGGCCCGTACAGGCCTGTTTGAGTGTCCATAATGTTCGAATATCGCTGACAGAAGCGCGAGTTTGTTGGCACCTCTCGGCGTATCTGATATTGACTGGGTTTGGTATATGGGCTAGCAGAGTGCCGCATCGCTGCAGGAGATAAATCTACCTGTCACGGCGAAAATCGAGAACAGTTTCAATCATGATCTTGATCACAGCGTCAATGTACTCGTGTTTACAGCTGACCTTCAGATAGCGAAGGAAACCAGAGAGGAGAGGGTATTGCTTGTGAGACGAGTAATTATAAACCATTGATACCGGACAGACGGACAGACAGTTCGTGACAAGAAACAAACACGTCTACACTTAGATATTGAGTAGAGAAAGCAATGACAGAGCTGGGATAGATGACAGAAAGAGATAAGGAGATAGATTTTCGGATCTCTTCTCCGTCACAATCCCACAACATCCGTCTACAGTAAATATTTCAGGCAACTCTTTCTTTTGTACACCAATCTGACCTTCATGAGCGCATTGCAGGTTTACACATTTAAAGTGACATGTCAATCGTATGTTTCAGATCTAGTGCTCACTTAAGTACGCAGTTTCCGCTTCCACTACTTCTTTGGAATGGTCTGGTGTATAGCAGTAGTCGCTCGTTGTTGGCTTGTTTATACATACTCAGAATTGTTTGGAAAATAATATAATAAATATGATCGATTACTAACAAAATGATGTTGACGCACACGTGATGAATTGTGCAGCATGATTAACTGCAACACGTGTTCGTGTTGAAGCCTCCACGGTGTGCTCTGTTTCACTGCGAACGATGAACCACTGATTCAGATATTCGTTCGTTATTCCTATGATGACAACACCCAGCACAATTGTCGAACACTGATGAATGAAATAAGCACGATATGGATGAGAATCCAGTGGGTTAGTGCGCAAGTTTTTCTTAACGCAAGCGGTAGAATTCCAACTACTAGTATATATAGTACTGAGGTCATGTTTAGAGAGTAGTGCGAACACGTAGCATAATTAAATCAGAACATGTTCTATATCAACCGAGGGACGAGTCCCTTCCACGTGGAATGCTTCAATCAGCAACCGTATAGCTTTTTGATGGGATAGTTTGGGATCACGGCATAAAACTCTCGCCATTTCCATGTTGGAATAGACACATCTAGAATTAGTATGATTGAAAAGCATGTAACTTGTAATATATAACTTTGTATCTCGCGGTATAGCGGTGCTGACTTGCTTCTAGATGCCTTCCAACGTTTGCAGTATAAAGTACGCACTTTTATATAGGGCCTACATTTTACTTAGTGTCACGTTTATGTTTAAGGTCATCTTCACGCATACACGAAGTTGAACCTATTTGAATTCCAAGTTAAATACATATGAAGATGAATGAGCATATAGCTCCGTAGATAAAGACGGGCAAGGCATGACATTGGTCAATCAGCTACGCCTCGTATTGACCAGTCCAACTGAAGAACTATATGCCCACTCAAACATCCCGTCTTCGTACACTTTGTATCCTTGGAATAATTCTATTTTCAGAGGGATGGCAAGAATTTGCAAACAGGCCGGGTTATTTGCCACGGACATGAGATGATGGTAGAACAGTACGAATGCTACACACTACCTGGGTATGGCACTGGTCGTGAACTGAACGATGCATATTATGCATGCCTCTCGATAATTAAAGCAATTCATCATATCTGAAGGTAGTCACAACAAGGTATCCCATTACAAATAAACGACAGAAATATTGAACATCAAAGAGTCAATTTGATGCAATTAATTGTCAATACTCGTCCACTGGAGAATTACCATACACTTGTAGATACAATCAGTTACCGGTATACCAATTAGACACAAGAAACTGCACAGTTTAACCAGATACTAAAATGAATACTGTTCAAACTGAATCAGGTTGTGTGATATAACTAACAATGACCCGAGAAACCGCCAATGCTACCTTGGTGTGTATTAGGGGAAGGGCCTGCTGTTGTAAGGATGTTTTATTTGATACCGTGATGCAATATGGCACGTAGATTAACAATATCGTCGCACTATTTTGAACTCTTCAGTTTATTTCCCTGTGTTTGGTATGTGCGAGTAATACTAAATGCTAAACCTTCCTAGCCAAATATTAATGAAGCTTTGTAGCGTCCAATATCAAAAACGTTGACCAAAATGTCATCACTATGAACTTTATTTGGTATTATATGTAGATATACCAATCTGTAATGCGTCTGCAATAAGATATCTTGTGATATCAATGCTTGATATTTTATACGAATCGTGAGGTGGAGCGATATTAAACGCATTGAAGGATACATCAAATATAACCATTATAACGAGTGGCTACGGTTTCATTAAGAATAATGTGCTAGCTAGATACTTATTATCGGGCAGAAGAAAGGCTAGTCACCCATAAAACAACTTAATATTACCTATTATATGACAACAATAAATAGCAATGATGTTTCTATTCGCAAATTTATTTGAACCGCGATGAGGTATTCTAGACAAGACATAGATCCTAGACGTTCGACCAGTAGGCCAAGTTATTGTCAGTCATCATGGCCCATGGAATCTGCGTTGACGAGTACAAGATTTAAATACAGCTTGGTAGTATGCGTCAATGGACTTACTGGCGTGTCTCAGTAGCAAACAGAGCTGCAATTGCCATAGTAAATGTCCTGTCTTGTGAAGAAAGACATATAGTAGGCCTATGCAACAGTTAACTGTCTCCAAGTGTCCGGGTGTTAGAGCAGTTCCAGAACTGCAATAACTATGAGTAGCAATTGTAGGGTTTCCGTAGCTAATGTCCACTCTGGGATTGTTATAAAAGTGTGATCTAATTTCACAGTTATGAAGAATAACTTGCCAGAGTGTGAATATAAGTAATCATTGGCACATTGCACTACCGGTATACTATTTGGGATTTGGCAGTTATTACAATTGAAAAGAATAATTATCGTTATGTATACACATCGTAATGCCATTTAATGTTCATCATCAACGTTATTATTATTAATAGTAGTAGACCTAGTAGTTATTATTATTAATAGTAGTAGTAGTAGTAGTAGTAGTAGTAGTAGTAGTAGTAGTAGTAGTAGTAGTAGTAGTATTCTATTATTCTATTATTATTATTATTATTATTATTATATAGTTAAAGCATGTTATATGTTTCTGTCTAGCAGTTGTTTTGTGTACATGTATCAAGAAATGTTCATCAGTACTCCTTTATAAAGTAACATTGCAATCCATCGAATTAGATAATCTAACGTATAAGAATTATAGTTATTAAAGGCCGTAAATACAGAATTACGATGTATGTGGATTCCCGAATCTATTTTCTTTTGAAGGAATTAATTTATATCAACGTTTTCATTATCACGAGCTCCTAACTGAATGTAGCGGCGGACGACACTATTTCTAACGTGACGACAACCGCAATCCACAAGGTAAATATCTATGTCCGGGAAGAGAACGTCAGAGGAAAGAGTCCTATTATAGATACATGGAATGTGGAATACTTTCGTTTTCCAAAGTTCATTAAAAAGGTGTAGTGTCTGCGTAACTATTATGATCAAATAAATATGATACTAGTAGTGGTTTTATTTCAATTTGTCTTATATTGAACGAGTCTTAGCCTGCACATTTTAGTTTGCCACCATATAACCAGGACATTGCCCAAAACCTCCTCCTCTGGAATATATCTTTCTAGATCTAAGCCTAATGCACTTTTCGCACTGCAGCATATTCAAAACCAGTGGTCGTTATCGGGGACAGGTATCAGATTACAATTAGCAATCAGAAGATTGCATAGCAAGTACAGACTAAAACAATGGCGATAAAAATCTGGTTGCTTCCATATTAGTTTTAACCAACCAACCAACCAAAGTGAATGAGCAGATACCGGTAGTCACTGACGTTTTTTAAAGATCAAAGCTGGTGTACTACATAATAGGTAACGGGATGTTGACAGAGGCTAGACATACGGACATATTAACCCATGGAGGTGTAATTAGTGGCTCATGAAACTACAAAAGTGTCGTATTTGATGCCAGTAACCAACAGATCATTGCAAATACTCCCAGGCTTAGAGATAACAAGCTACAGCGAACACGCCGATTGCTGGAAGAGAATAGCCAAAATACATGTAGAATGAAACGAATTAATTGGTCGGTTGGCTGAAAATGTCTTGCCTATTTTCAATGCGAGAAATTTGTTTTACTTCTTTGTAACAGATGATTGATAGGGAGCGAAATGACTACAGAATGTCATAATCCTTCCCTTATCATTATGCATACCTTTATTAATGTTTTGCCAACTGACCTGTTTGTACTCTCATGTCGATCATGGGGCTGTAGTTAAATACTGCTTAAATCACACAATATTGGAACAGTTCTGTAACGTTATAGTATAAATTGATATATGGGAAATAAATACATGTCTATGTACATAACTATATAATCTTAAAGGGGCAAGATCATACTTGCATAGGGAAAAATGGTCACTATCGGGGTTATTACATATTCTGAAAGAACAAT
>JAUTBQ010193974.1:0-10150 GCA_032361185.1 Lepetodrilus ovalis | reverse complement strand
GTGCCACTCTACAGACAGTGCATCCTATCAATATCGCATCAGAAATGTAACTTCTGCGAACATTGAAGCCGGGCCCCAGGGGGGCGAGATTTGAACTCGGTACCTTTTGCTCTGAAGTCCAAGGTTCTACCACTGCACTACATCCCGCCCCGGTTTCATGTACACAAGTATAAAGAGATGCAACTCTTAGTGGGCCTGGTATTTTGTCAGTTTGTACATACTTGATGCCCTTTGGGAAGTAGCTGAGGAAGAGGTTGGACTCCTTGCCCTCCACCTCGCGGTACTGGACCGGCCGTCCCTCCAAGTAATCATCCAACTCTACCGTCTTGTAGGCCGCCGCTCCAGCCTCGTCCTGGAACAGTGTGAAAACTAGTGTCACCATATGCGCTCAGATAAACTTATACAATCATATACGAAAACTAACGTCATGATATACACTCAGAGTAATTTAACCCTCTCCCTGCTGGATTAGGCACAGATACAGCTCTTTAGGGCATCTTTACCGCAAAACTGTGGTGAAAGACACTTTCCAGGTCACCTTTCAACCAATCAAATTGCTAGAATTATCACATATTTTGGATAATGAGCATTGTCTAGCTGTACACACCTGTGACGTCTCGCTGCCCAGCCAAAAGTGGACACTCTGCTCCAACCTCTGACCCTTGGTTTCTTTGGCCTGAAGAAGAAAATAGCGACTATTTTACTAGACATTCAGAAATGTGAGAAATATTCAAAATAGAAATTTGACTTACTCCTAAACACTACACTACATTATAATACACTGGCTCAGTACCTACAAATTGATATTGAATGTGTTCTACCAGCATATATTAATATTACTATGAGAGATCTAGTAATTTTTCAAATATCTATCCTGACCCAAGGATTAATTAAAAACAAATTACAATTTGAAGATCCAAATGATATTAAAAAAAAACTTGAATTATTTTTAAAAAGTGCCACTTCCGAATTTCTAGTGTCAGACAATCAATACTTCAACAAATTATCTACAGAATTCCCCTCTATAGTTTGAAAAATAATATAAAATTAACAGAAATGTTTGTAGAAGAAAAAAAGGGAAAAATTGAATACAAAAATATTGATAAGCATGGTTTAATCCAATTGAAACATAAGCTGCCATGCTGGTAATCTAGGTGAATTGATTGCAAACTTTCAAATAAATAATATCCCAAGCCAATAAACCTTAATTACACGAAGGTTAAAGTTTAAAACACTATAAATACCAATACCAAATAAAATATGCAATAAAATTGGGAGGGAAAAAAATCTCTTTCTTTCAGTTAGCGCTTAACCCAAGGATTTTTAGGTTAAAAAAAAAATATCATGCAATACTGTTTTGTTCATAATGACACGAGAGCTGCTATAGAAATTGTATGTCTCACTATTGGTCACAGATAGAACCTTAGGCTATTGTGGAAGCATTTTTTTCTTTATGAGTGTTAATTACATTGCCCTACTAATTACAAGGGGTCAACGGTGTGCCTTAGGGCTATAATAGGGCCAGGTACACTTCCAAACCAGTCCACATACCGTATCTGAAATCGTCACATTATTTTGTGCCATCAAAATAACCAAAACACCAAAAACTTATAGTGGTTACTTCGTCATGTTTATGTTGTGCCATCACAACCAAAAGCTAGTAGCGTCATTTTGCTCCATTGCAATCACATACATTTTTTTTTAAATAACAAATTTAATTATTGCTTTACGTCGGAGTGGGAATATTTCACCCATAGGCGACGAACATTCTATCTCTGTTGATTTGATATTAATTCTGCTAATTCTGTGAACAGTGGTGACATACATGCAGGGTACAGCTAGTAGGCATGAGTGATTATTTTACACCGCAGTGGGAATCTATCGCCCATACGTGACAATACACAGCTAGGACATACAATGTCTGACAGTGTTAGAAATTCAGAAAATAATGGGGGTCCTTCTCCACAAGCTCAATATTAATGGTGGTCTAATCCGTTATTTGCAGGGGGTCGCATAGATAACAGATTTTCAAATGAAGCCCCCACCCAGGATCTTCTCTAATTCAAACACTGTCTGATGATCACAGTGCTTGGAGTGTGCTCTCAACCATAATGAATCTGGTCTTAGAAGCTCAATATACACTGATAAAAAACATGTGTTGAAATAATGCACGGTACTGCATAGATTTGTTACGTAAGTGTTTCCTTGACAGAATGCAAACAAATGGCATAATAATACGTGGGGGGATGCATGCAATTATATAATACGTGAAAAAAAAATGCATTGTGGCTAGGTGAGCAGTAAATAATATACTAGCATAATGGAATGTCTATTATTTATAATGGTATCCAAACAATACATATGTTTATAAACACAAAACAAACATATATAACAAAAAAATACCAATACCCAAAAATCATATGCAAGGGAGGTAACCATCTCCATACCTAACCGCTAATGCAAGTGTGAACTATAAAACAGGTGGTTACATACAAAACAACAGTTACCTGTACTGCTAGCCCCCTAGGGCTTTGTCCTTCTGTTGTTATCTGTCAGGTTGAAACATTAGTTACGTAAATCTTCTCCGACTACCATACTTCATGTTTTTTTGTCATTTAGTACAGACATTGAATATGAGGAATGACTATTTTACTGCCGATTCAGACCTCAGTGAGACTGAAATCTTTGATAAGACTTCAATGCCTAGCCTACATGGTTGCTAAAATATTCTATACAGGTCCTGTTACAATGTAACATAAATCACTGATTTCCACGTTTAAATATTGGTTACTTACACTGAAGACGAGATAAGAATCTCCTTTGAAGAAGTAGCCATATTTGTCTTTGGGAACAGCTACTGGTTTCATGTCCTATAACATAGAAAAAATAATAATGAAATATGACAAGGTAATGTGAAAAAAAACCATACATTTATCTATTTTCTTTTTAAGAGTCTTGCACACGTTTTTCCATGAACATTTGAAAGGCTCTAACTTTGAAGGTTGGCTCCAACATTAATATATGGCAATATGGTAAGACATTTATAGGAGACATCATAATGGTAGCTCAACATTTAAATTATTATTTTTTATTTAAATAAAATAAAATATGAAAATATTGACAAAAGTGGAAGATGTTGCTTAATATTCAGACAAATCAAATGAAAACATTTTCAGAAAAAATGTTTGACCATGAAATATGTCAACAAATCGTAAAACTTCCTAGCAAATCCCTGTACACCATTACTATGTTCGATTTTGTAATAATTATTTTTACCTCATATGCTGAGGTTCTCGGCCTGAGTGTAAATAAAGGTTCTGTATGCCTTTAAGAGTGCCAAAACAATTACTGATCTTCACATCTAGCAGAAATTTGAGAAAGTGTAACGAGTTAAACCAACCTCTATCCTCCATATGTAGAATCCCACTCTTCCTTTGTTGATGCTACGGAACACTGGATCTACTTGGGTTCCCATCTTCAGTCCTGAAACACGAGCTCACACTTTAAACTGTACTCACTGGATAAGTGAAATGGGAGACATTCACATCTACTACGGTCAAATTAGCACTACCTGTAGGATAAATAACATGTAGAAGTCACATGAGCAGTCAGCTGGTATAGAGTCCAGCACATGGACGACAAATGTCGTGACAGATCAGACAGAAGCTTAGAGAGGACTGAAAGGTCAGAAACAAGGTCAAATAGAATGTCAGGCATAAGGTCAAGTTAGAACCAAGGTCAGACACAAGGTCAGACATTACGGTCAGACACAAGGTTGGGTTAGAACCAATGTCAAACAAAAGGTCAGGTTAGAACCAAGGTCAGACAACAGGTCAGGTCATAATCAAGGTCAAACACAAGGTCACACAACAGAAGGTCAAACACAACAGGTCAGACACAACAGGTCATATAGAACATCCTGGATACTGATACAGAAGAGGATCAAGGGCCATAAATAAACAATGAGAAACAGCGTGTAAACCTCATACTGGTGTAAATATTTAAGTAGCAATTACTGCAATGCAATGTAATTTTCTCATATTTGTTTACTCTTAATTATTTGTCTAAATAATATTGTAAGTAGCTCTAAAGCTCAATTCCAACAAGAAACACTGTGAAGAAGCTATGTTTAATTATTAGATAGACTTTTTCAGGCAGTTGAATTTCCATGCACTCAAAAACATTTTCTTTGTAGTTGTGCATTAATTGCAAAAACCAAATCAGAAACATCACATAATATGTTTGCATTGAAACAATGATGTTCAGCTAAAAGGTAAACCACATTAAACACCATAAATAAATAAGAACAAACAAATGATCCATGAAATGCAAAATTCCCATCTTGAACCAGTATATTTTGGTAACCATGGTTACTAACACCAAATAATTATACTAAACAAAATAAATTAAAGGCCAATAGATATTTTGTTGAGAAGCTGTCAATAAAATGTTGAAACTTGGCTTGAGAAATGTGGTGCCATTTCCCCTCCAGTGGTTGTTACAATACAATAATTTCTAAAGCTAAATTTAACTGTCCAAAAGGCTACTGGGCTCTAGTGAATTTTGTTGTGTATATTTTGATATCAACCTTGGCTTTTGTTCCCAACAAGGAAGGTGTCAATATTGAAGAAGACCCAACATTCATTCAATACCCAAAGGACATATACAATGTACATGTATTCATATTCAATCTGATCATGTCAATGGAATGTGGCACATTGAGAAATGTGCATATTATGCACGTACACCTATACCAGTGTATATTGTAACAATATGGCATGTGTACACACAGATATGTACACAGATATGCACACACAGAAAAACACCCACGCATCTACACACACACACACACACACACACACACATGTACACACACATACACACACACAGATGCAGGCACGCACACACACACACACACTCACATACCCACGCACACACACACATGCACACATGCACGCACACATGCATGTATGTACACACACACACCCACACACATGCACACACCCACACACATGCACACACCCACAAAAAGAGACAGACATACACAGACAGACACACACACACACACACACACACACACACAAAGTGACGTTCACAGCGACGACCACAGAAACGTCAGTAAGGCCTCCAGCAAGGCAATTGCATTCCATCGATACCTGTACCAGGTGAACATCACATCTAGCATGCCTTAACAACACTGCCAGCAGATAAATCATCATATAATGAGCCCTAGGCTGAGAGCTGTGCAACACACAGGCAATACTGTGCTGGCTGTATACTCTCCGAATAACTTTTGTAACTGATCAATGGGATAAGACTACTTTGACATACAAATATATCAAGAATGAATACAAATTTGAATTTTGTTCCGAAAAAAAATAGGCTGCAATATGTGTGTATATTACATTAATAACAAAAAAGAAGAGGCGAGTTGAGTAAATTAATTGAATGAGTGAGTGAGCAAATTGTTGCTCTATGTCACTACAGGAATCTTTCATTCATACGAGATGATGTAAAATTTGTGTATTAGGTAACTGTGTTCTTGTTAAAAAAATTTAAGTACTACATTAAATTTATTTATTCATTTTATGAAATATTCCCATGACCTATATAATGCACCAGTATACTTTGCCCTGGGTATCGTTTCTCAAAGCTCTCATATCTACTATGCGACCATAAGTAGTCTTGTAGCCATTTCATATACATGGCGTTTGTGCACTTCCGAGAGAGAATGCTATTGTCTCGTAGTGGATATGAGAACTTTGAGAAACGATACCCAGATTGTGAATAAGGCCATTTTTTGTACATGGATTGTGATTTTCACAGATTTTTTAGTTTTGGGCCATTTGGGAGTCTTACACTATTTTCCATAGTACCATATCTCATTGATTGAGGTGATATTATTGGGAATGAGGAGGAAAGCCTGGAACAACTGAGCATTACAGTAACCATGGTAACCAGTACAAAACTTTGACTGTTAACTATGATACACATTGTGACTAAAACTGGATACTAATGCTGAAGACACTCACACACGACTGTTCGCATCCTCGCACCGGAGGTACCTATTACGATATCACTTCACAGTACCCCTGGCACATGTCTAGGGAAAACTTGCGCAAACAGCCAACCAATGAAATCACTTTCCCAACGATTTTACTGTAAAAATATATCATTCCTGTTAGTAAATTACTGGTCTACACTGGAGATACACCCCTTTTCTTACATTATACTGTTTTTGATTGGTCACTGAAATTGTTTCTATTTTTAGCTTCTTGACTGTTTTGCGCGAGTTTTTCAAATAAATTCCTCTGGGGTACGAGGATGAACTGTTCGATATCAAGGCCAGTGTTAGAAAAATAATTCCATCAGACCATAGACCCAAAGATTCACTGTAAGACCAAGTGTTCTTTTGCTGGTCCATTGGTTCATTGAGAGCTTTTCTGACCAGGGTACCATTTATCGACACTCTCATATCCACTATGAGACCATAGCATCCTCGTAAGTCTTCTACCGCCATGTGTAAGAGATCGCTACGAGAGTGCTTTATGGTCTCGTAGTAGATACGACAGCTTCGAGAAATGATACCCAGCATAATAACTTTATTATGGGATAACTTGTCTTAGGACTGGGGATTTGGGTCAATGACCAGGCCGGAGCTTCTAAAATTATTTTTTTGACTTTATAAACACAGACTTCATGAGAGCTCCAGTCTTAAGGTCCAGTTATGACCAATTAGCTAAGACTGTGACGTCCCACCCCATCGCCAGAAATCTACGAGCATCAATCAATCATAATGATTAATAGCATTGCATACACGTGTACAAGCTGTAGACTACACCCTAGTAAGAACGCTTGTGAACATGTGTTCTCTGTGAACACCTACGACAAGACTAACCCACATTCAGCGAACACTTCCGACAGATACATGTTATATCCCAAGGCAGTATGAACATCCATATTCACTTTGAACACTTGTGATTCACTAACCAGTATTTACTGTGTCACTACAGATTACCGGTCGCACATATTTCCTGAACATTACTGAGTACCAAGCACAGACATAAATCATAAATCCAAGTACAGTGTCCCCTCGATATAACATTGAAGTTGGGGTCCATGACATACCCACCGTCTTATAGCACCCGCCTTATACCATAGTACAGGTAAATAACAAAAATTTAAATGGGATCCACTTCTGACCCCGCCTTATATCCGAATCGACGGTGTATCGAACCGTGTTATATCGAGGGGACACAGTAGCTGCGATTGCTCAGCTTTATTTTGTGCCATATTACAATTGTTTACACTTCTTCTTGGCAGCATAATAATAAATGTAAACAAAAGCAATAGGGCAGAAAATACAGCTAC
Organism: Lepetodrilus ovalis; assembly: GCA_032361185.1. NCBI lineage: Eukaryota > Metazoa > Mollusca > Gastropoda > Lepetellida > Lepetodrilidae > Lepetodrilus > Lepetodrilus ovalis. The sequence goes on along the minus strand of JAUTBQ010193974.1, from coordinate 2,779 downwards.
ATATGGGCAGCTAATATCCAAGGGAAACACAAGTGATAGACTAACCCAATTTATAGTGAAATATCCCATAACTTAAATAACCAACAATAATTGAACACATTTAATTACACCAAGGGCAGTTTGGCACCCATATTGTTTTGTAAAAAGTAACATTATTAATTGAAAAAATAAACATTTTTAGATGGATAATTTTCTATAGGAAACTTTCCATTCAACTTTGTACATTTAATTGTATTTTTTTTAAGTTTGCATCTATCATGTCTATGTCAACCTATGCATTACTTATATTATTAAATGCTTTATATTACTGAAATAATGTAGAACACATACCATTTTTAGGATAGACACCTTTGGCTGTCAAAGTAAACATGGCGCTCACGTTTTGCAAATTCCGTGGTCAGTTGTCGACCAACAGCAAAATCCCAATTACAAACCAAATCCAGCCACCGTCCGCAGATGTCAATATTGATACGAGAATATCAACACGATATCTGCAATATCCGATATCCGATATCCTCAAGAAATATGTGACCACATCGGAGATGTATCTCTTCAATATTGTCCTCCTAGTCCCGAGTCTGAGAGTACAATCTCCAACACACGTCCAGCATGGAGATGTATATAGTAAATCTGTCTGTATCCATACACCCCTAACACACTTTCTCCAATGAGTCTCACAGCTTATGTACTGGACATGTGACGAGAAATTAATCAAAATTCTTTTTCATCTCTGTTGCACAATATGCTAGTTAATTTCCACCACAAAATATGCTAGTTATTTCCACCACAATGCAAATGTAACACCACATTCACGATGAGGAGAGACGACAGGTGTACATACATACAAACAAGTACGTTACACGTCGCCACGTAATAATCTGCCGGATTATTGCCCAGTCAATCATCCACCAGTGACCGCAGCTAATCCTTCACAGTCTCCAGGCAAACAGTAGGTGTCTAACTTCCACCTAACACTGCGGGTGTAAATTAGACCTAACATTGGACTAATGACTGATATACAGACCGTGTTTGTTCTGGCACTTCGAGTCGGGACAGTATCTGAACGTGAAGGAATGACAGTCGACTTGACAGGGACGTGTGTAAGGTAATATTTATAACATGCTGCTGTTTTAAGTGTTTACGTGAGTGCGTTGGTAAGGTAAGGTAATGCTGTTAAATTTTTAATGTCCGCACATAATACCTCTTGGTATATTCTGAAGTGGCTCTACAAGTAAGGTATGAAATGATATCATAAATTATGTATATTATTGAATTGTATAAAATTAACTATGATCTAATAAAAATATGGTGGTTGTTGAGGTGTAAATATACCATTAGCTAAAAAAACTAATTGCATAGTATAACCATGGTAATTTACAGATAACTTCATTCAATGTTATTATACTGCTGAAATAATACTGGCCCTGAGATGATAATACATTTTTTAATATAATTTCAATGTTTTCTACCAATATATAGCCTATCCATGTCGACTGGTTCTGTGTACGTGTGTGTGTATGTGTGTCTGCATGTGTGTGTGTGTGTGTGTGTGTGTGTGTGTGTGTGTGTGTGTATGTACATGCATGCATGCATATCTATGCATTTGTGTACACATTAGTGTATCTGAAAATTACAGTATTATTGCATTGTAACATCCATTGTAATTTGTACCACTGTAAGTAATTAATTCTAAAGCATGCACTGCGGTAACACACATAACATTGGAAGACCGTCAGACTTGTTTTCTACACTTACATAATGACTATCAGTACTTTAGTATAATAGCCTGTCCATTGATAAACAATAAATAATATACACAAATTCTTTTGATGAGATTTTATTATTATTAATTAATTAATTGACCAATTTACAAAGACTACAATTATATTTATCCCAAATGATAACGGCCATTAGCAACACTTTTATCTTACCTAAATAATTTGGTTATTAAATCTTTGTGACACCTGAGAGACCTGAGTGGCACCTGAGTGACACCTGAGTGACGCCCTCGTTAGCCCCTGGCAGTAGGAACCTAGCCTGCTAGACGGGCTCAAGCCTGTACATACCCGTCATACCTCTCCTATAGCCTGTGAATACCTTCCAAATAGCCTGTGTATATTTGAAGAGGTTGCAAAACGCAGATGGGACCCCACTGATACAACTGACTTAAGACTTACTTAAGAGAATTCCACTTGGGGATTAGGAAACGGAAATGGACATTTGACCCATAGGCTTACCATTGTGTGTATGGTCATTGGTGCGTGACTCACCAGATCATCGTCCCTTATCTTGTGGTGTAATAGATAATATGATGAATACTTCTTAAGATAGCAATTGATTCAAGAAATAATGATGCATGTGTTGTCAACAAACAGCATGAAAAAAGTAAACTTTGGCAATCTATGGCTACCAGTATGCATGCATATTGAAGTACTTAGATGTAAAACAAACAAATTATGAAATGTGAAATAAATAATGTTTTGATTGTTTCTATGTATGGATATATTAATACCATCTAAACATTGTTGCATTACCATGATAATGTGTTACAAGGAATATTGTACAAGTACAGTGTCACCTTGATATAAAGCTGAAGTTGGGGTCCATGACATACCCCCTGCATTATAGTACCCGCCTTATATTATACGATATTACCGGGAAATAACAACATTTTAAAATGGGATCCATGTCTGACCCTGTGTTATACAGTGTCCCCTCGATATAACGCTGTATTTGGGGTCCATGACATACCCCCAGCCTTATAGTACCAGCCTTATAT
>JAUTBQ010193963.1:0-10150 GCA_032361185.1 Lepetodrilus ovalis | reverse complement strand
TGTGTGCGCGTGTGTGTGTGTGTATTTGTTTGTGTGTGTGTGTGTGTGTGTGTGTGTGTGTGTGTGTGTGTGTGTGTGTGTGTGTGTGTGCATGTATGTGCCCGCGCGTGTATGTGTTTAACGCATACATATGCGAAATATTTTTTTTATATAATAAAATTAAGTTGTTATAATATGGGGTGGATCAAAGATGAAAATGTCGGTCACACGATGCATAGACGCCAAGACTTTCAACGACTCGACATGCATCAATGCAAAATATTTTTCTCAGCCTCGAGTGAATGTTTATATTTTCAATTGCATGATACCGTATCATAGTATGACTGCACGTATATGTCCGAGCCTATATTTGCGAGGTTGACAGTTGCCTATACCAGTGAGGTCTGGCCTATTAATGCAATATCAGTGTAGCAATCAAATTAAATGATTTGTATTCGGTATTCGATGAGTTTGTACACCAACAGTGAAAGTTATATTCACACAATAGTTTGTTCCCATGAATCCGTCGTCTTAGTGTTTAGTACTGGAAAGCTACACGAGACATCCTCTGAAATACATGGTTATCCATCCCTTACATCTACCAGCGTAGAGCATCAACTGAACATGTGTATTGAGGATGCATACGCATCAACACATTAATAATTGACGACTCTTAAAGGCATACCATCATAGATGGTTGACCGATATAATGGACAAGCTAATTAATATCTGAAACTCTTTACATTTGATTGTCCACCCCAAAGTTGTAACGTTATTTACTGATGTACGTATTCCCCGGCACCCGATAGTTATAAACAAATATATTTTATATCAATAAAAGGAACGTAATTTTAATTGTCTTGCATTTGTAATGTCTAGCTGTTAGACTGAATTCCCCCAAATGTGGATCGACAATATAGTGATTTTGACGATATAAATTTGTCATTATTGATGATACGCATCACAAATGAATGTAGTCTGCATACATTATTCAACTACAGTTCTCTACGCGCTCATTGAAATGAATGATTGTATGCCTTAAATTCCGTTGGTCAACTGACCTTGTTTTCATGAAGTGTCGCATATCAAGCCTAACCTCCTGAACGTGACGTATATATTATAAAACTACCGTTGCATGAATATCACTCGTATCATCTTCAGCTATGTATTACACGATATACAATAACAATTTAGTCTGCATCATCATAATTGCACACTATACATGTCAAGATGTCAGTCGCAGGTCCAGAAAACAATCGTGTGATAATCTATATTCCAGCAACCTCTCCCCTGGGATAACCAACGTCACATGTAGATATAACGTTGTCAGGTGGTATATGGTATATATACAGTGTAAATATCAAAGCGGTGTGTCGACCTCCACACACGGCGGTCATAACATAGTGCCATGTTTTTTTTGGGTGTTCGGTTACTTTTTGACCATCCTTTGCTTCAGGGAGCGCGACCCGGTGTCGACGTGAACGGCAGGGTTCCGAGACACAGTGGCGAGCAACGTGTACAGGTGGCGTCCATTTCGGTCACGCGTAGCACGTGCTTTCGTCACTCGGTATTTGCTCGGCTATCGTTCCCACGGTCGTTTAATTTGACGCGACGTTGGCATTTAATAGCTGTTTAGTCTATTTGGGGTGAGTGAAGGTAGCAGAATTAGCATGATAATTGAGCGCATACAAAAACAGATCTAGGTGGTTTATGCTTGGTAACAGTACAATTATATAAATGTATACTGGTGTACACATTTGCAAGCATAAGAATACTTAGGCCCTATGAATATATTGAAACATCATCTTTGCCTATTAATAGACAGTATGGTCATTCATAATGGACATAACGATTAGTTTTAAAGCTTTGTGGCATGTCATACCTGTAAAATCATATGTTCCTAAACACTAAGCATATTAGGCTACTAAAAGTGTAAAGAACAACACATCCTTAGATGGTAGAACGCATTAACTCATTAGTTGTGCGCTGTGTGTTGTTCAAAGTGGAATTTGTATGCATATCATGTTTTTGATATATCTATACGTCCTAATAAAATAAAATGATAATAAGATACGTTAGTAGCTATTGACCTATAGCGCCTACTATACTAGGTTTTTATTTGTAAAATGGATTATATAGCAATAATATCGATTATCGGTTGTATATGATTTTAAGTACGACAACAAAGATATACAAAACAACAAAATATTATCAATGTGTGAAAATCGGTAGAATGTTTTAATCCCATTTCGAACAGTATTCGTCAAGCTGTTCATATCGGCTATACTCATCTACTTAGTGGACTTTCCCACGAGTTTGGAAGCAAACATTTGAACCAGAACACGCTCGCCGGTCGCGCTCTCTCAGTGAGCTCAAAACAAACAATAAGTTGGGCTTTGACTCGTATTATTTAAAACATGGCGATCCTCGTGGCTCTGTGGCTCCTAATCACTTTCGGAGCAAAGAGGGCGGGAAATTCCCACAGACAAAATCAGAGGCTAGTGTAAGTTTCGGCGCGTGCGGCGAGTTTATCTCGTAAATTTCGCTCTTGATTGACACCTGGGAGTGCTAATTTCTCTGCGCGCGTTGCCCGCAGCCAATGAAACTGCGCAGATCGCGTGGCCGCCACCTCCCGCGAGGCTTGACTGACAGTTATCGGGTACTCTCAGCGTGGGAAAGCGCGACAACGTGCCTTCACAGTACAGCCGATGCATAAGGACTGTAATCGACATCTAAATTCCGATACATTACAAACGAGCTTCATTCTGCTACCTGTTGCATTCGTAGACATTTCACTGGGAAGTCGTTCATTTCACCAGTTGCGTTCATGTGTTCCTCGGACAACATGTCGGATACTTGCAATGATGATAAGCGTTCGGTTTCATCATCTAGAAGGGTCAGTATATTAATTGTGACGATTAAAAATTAACTAATATTACAATTTTTATTTATTTGTTATTAATAACTTCATAGCACACATCAACACACAGTATGTGTTGTTTCTTCTTTTATTTCTGGAGATTTCTTATAGATATAGATCTACTTCAAGTGGTAACAGTGGTAAAAATTCAATCTAGAATGTGTGTACCGGTTTTAATTTATTTGCAATATCTAGTGCATTAATGACATGCAAATGAGTAGTAAGGAAAATACATTTAAATTGCACTATTCTTGTTTTAATGTTTGTGTTGGGTATTCTTTATTCCAGAGTAATAAACCATTGATGGAAAAAAGACGCAGAGCTCGGATTAATGAATGCCTCGGTCAGCTGAAAGGTCTTGTCCTTCAAGCCCTTAAGAAAGATGTGAGTTATTTACTATAGGTCTATTATATGCTAATTTGAAAAATTGATTGACACAAGTATTTTGGTTACGTAGTGTTGAATATATAGTTGGTATATTTCGTACTATTGAAAATGAGTGGGCGTGGCAATTGTTAGTGGGTGTGGCACGATGAATACCTGCTCTCCTCCAGACTATGGAGGCACTTCTTGTATTTTCTACATTACATTATACATGTATATGCATTATAATTTTAACAAATATCTATAAATATATATAGGTCTAGACTCAAACCAAAGATAGCTAATCTCTTACGAGTGTGTTAGAGATTATATTGAAATATTACGTTAACGTGTGATGTATCATATGTCACGACATATCAGCGACATTCCCATAACTCGAGGGTCAGTTGGTTATAAACTAGTTTATTTCTCACGGGTCGGTTAGTCTCCATCTCTCTAGTTAAATATATCTGATTGGTACATGTGAGCTAACACTAATGTCGTACTTACACTAGTTATCTCCCTTTGATTGCGGATCTTATATTACTTGTACGGTTCCTTGATCTGTACGAGTTCACTATCAAAGTTCAGCCTGGCATTGGAGCTATGTGTAGTCCTCAGAAGTGTATTTATTATAGTCTCTTTAAGATAATAAAAATAAAATAATATTATATGGACCGTTCAAAGCAACCGTTGACAGTGATGCAAGGTTGTTCAGGTTATCACTTTCTCACGGTGTTTTCGTCTCTCTGTTGATAAGCTCGCAAAGGTGGCTCGCGACGAAGCGAGCGACAGAAACATTGCAAATAAATTACGCCGGGCTTGTAAACGTTAAGATTTATCCTTGGCTAACACTCTTGAACTCCGGCCAACAGGACCTTGAGCGAAAGCGTGGGAGCGAACAAGTCGAGAAACTTTGTGAAATAGTTGCTGAGCAGAAAAGTAAATTAGAGCCCATTTTTTTTAACCAAAACCAATATCAGACATAGAAAACATCCTCCGTTTAATAAAAAAAAATCCATGTCTGTTTCGATAACATGACTGTGATCTTCAAAATGTTTGAGTATTATTAGTATAAATATGGATAGGTTTATCAACAGTGATGATACCGTTGATAACGTATTGGACAAATGGTACGTAGAAGATAGACTGGCCATTCCTTCAATTCTTTGATAAGCATCTATGGGGGAATGGCCTAAATTATTTAAGCTGCCAGGACATTTGGATTGGTTGAACTTGTATTGCTGTGTTATCGCGTATGTTTCCATTATCGATAATTATAGGTATATTAATCGATACTACATCTTGAGCTGTTAATCAATGTATGGCATTAAACGAAGCTATGCCATTTCTTTAAATGTTTTTAAAAATCTTTATTTCAGACAACACAATATTCTAAATTGGAGAAGGCGGACATCTTGGAAATGACTGTGAAACATCTCAAGTTGCTACAGAGGCAACAAATTGCAGGTACATATAGAAACACGACTGAACTTTCAACATAATGACAATGAACCGCAACCTCTGAAATCCACAACCATTGCTTATATATAGCACCATTGGACGGTGATAAGTATACAACAGCGATGTGTTTATGAGGATGCATTGAACATAGGCATATATAGAGTGGACAAAGAAACTAATTTGCGATATACGTCAAAAAAATACAATGCTTACATTTGAAACCATATACTATTAGTTGGTAATGAACAGATTATCCGTTGACGACGCACGTGTTGGTACCGGAAAAGCTATTGATCAGCAGTATTTCAACTTGTGCCTTGTATATTTCAGTTGCCATGACGACCGATCCTTTCCTGATGGGCAAATACAGAGCCGGATTCAACGAGTGTGCGGGGGAGGTGGCCAGATATCTCGACGCCGTCAACGTCAACCACGACGTCAAGTCACGTGTCCTCAACCATCTGGCCAATTGCGTAACTCACATTCCGGCAGAGGCCCAACCCCCTCAGATTCACCCCGCCCACCTGTCCGCCCTGCACGTGGTCCCACCTTCTAGTCAACCCGCCTTCCCTATGAACCACTTCGCGACTTGCGCCCCCGTGTGGAATCTTACGTCGGTTCATCAAGTTCAAGGTAGCCATGGACCCATAAGTGCCTCGCCGTATTCAAAAATGGAAATACCCAGGTTTACCCCTTCGCCGGAATCCAGATCCATCCCAGAAGGCATATCGTCGCCGGAGTCGTCTCCCGCCTCGTCCCCAGACTGTAAAAGTGACCTTGACCTTCCGACGAGGAGGCAGGAGTTCTCTCCCGTCCATGTGTCAACGCCATCTGTTGTTACGGTGAAAACCGAAAGGGACGTAACTCCAATTCGACCTCATCACGGCCAACCCATGGTTTTAGATAGTGACAGAATGTGGAGGCCATGGTGATGGATCTGAAAGTCATGTATTCTAAACGAGACTGATAAACGTTTAATGTACCTGCCAAATTTACTGTTATATGCATTCCCTTGCTTCCAATACTGTGGCGAATTGCTATATAAAACAGTTTCATCATCAACACAGTATAGACTAACTAATGTGCACACTAACTATTCGGGCTCGGCACTACCTAACTATTCCCGGTTGGTGATGAGAGTAGCACGGTGATGGTTGTTTGAACTCTAGGCCAGACTGTTGCGGAGGCCTGACTATAAGACTTATTGAAGGGACTATAACACTTGCTATCTATATATCGAAGTATAGAGACATGCATTTGCTCCCGTCATTTATGTATACACGTCGGATTAAATTGTATACCACAAAGAAAACCTGCTTTTTTTCCCTTGTGTTCTTAAATAGATGCAGTATATTTCTCATGTGCGGTCCCAGAAGTTACCTTTCTGAGCGTCATGAAAGATTTATGTCGCAAAGCAGATAGAAACATCCTTGGTTTGTCAGTAGCAGTCAGCGTGTACAGACTAACACTTTATTCTACAGAATGTTGCAGGTTTTCTCCCCGGTAAGCCATGGTATGATAGAAATAATTACGTGGCAATGAACGAATTATATACATGATATCATCTGGCGATTCACCTCGTCGCAAATGGGTGAAAGATTCCCGCAGCGACGTTAAATTCCATATTCACTCACTCACTCACTGGCGATTCACCTATGTAAAGTAAACATGGCTTCCTCAACTGTCGTAAATTTATAATCCGACCTGATTAACTTACGTCGGCTCTTTTTATGAAGACTTTATACGTAATGGATGTCGTTCAGAATTCGACTAGCATGTGAAGATGTTCGACATTGACATGTAGTGAATATCTATAGCCATTGAGCACATTTGAGTTCCGTGGTGGCCATGGTCTAGTGACCGTATAGAACACACAATTATGTTTGAAGTGTACGCGATTTTACCAACGGACAATCCATGTACTTTAGTGAAGTATGCAGGTGAATACCTTAATTTAGATGATGGTGTCTCGATGAATTTGTTCCGTGTCTGTACCGTACACAATTATAAGTTGTTACAACCAGTATATAGGCGTATACATAATGACGGTGTTTCATCACAAATGGGCAATAACATTATCACCGAAACCGATATTTAGCACATTATGTAGGCCCCACTTCACCGGCGTTACGTAAACGTTTAACGTCTGTTCTCAGTTCTCGCTTGGAGCTATATCTATAGACGCACATAAAACTGTTCACGTAATGCACTGAGGCATTTATGAACTATTTAGTGTCTATACATACGACTTTCATTGTTTAGCTCACTACTCGTTGTGAGAACTCCAATATTGTAGTTTGAATAAACCTGTAACTAGGGGAGATAACCACCGCCCATGTGGAACTCGTAATCGTGTGCATCGTTCCACGAGCGGTCGTATGGGCATCACGTCTTCATAATGTCATCAAACTTATAGCTGGCGTCCATCTCACATCGGAGTTATAGTCTTCGGGTGAATATATTTCATTCTCAATAAATATTTAACAGCTTCTGTACTTGCCTTTGATAAGGTCAGTTTATAACCTTCGTCGACATTGCACAGGACTCGTAGGCGTGTTAGTAGCAACGGCCAGACATACAAAAGACACATAGGATTGCGGCTTTGCTAATCACTATGGCAATGTTATGTCGATATCATGTGGTTGTCATATCAATTACTTGCCTGATATATTTCAAACCCGTCAATTACAATTTTATTACAGGCTCGCTCCGCTCAGTGATAGGGACCATCAAAGACAAAAATTTTTTTTATCTTTTAATGCTGTATTCTTTATTTTCGCAGGTCAGCGTACATTTCAATTTTAGACATATTCATTACTGCTAACATCTTCCTTGAAGATAGGGTATTATACTATTATTTAGTGGTCGATGGCATTCCACAATGAAGTGTTGCCTGTATATTGCCGTGAGCATTAATTGGAATCGCCACTAGTTGACAAAATCGTCGCCAAGTATATTTTCGGTAGAGAAACCTTGCCCCACGATTGCGAACCTTTTGGACTAAGATTTCATTATCGAGCTCAAGTTGTATATGGGGATTTGCGAACAAAACTTGAGTATAGCACTAAATCTTACTAAAGAAAGTTCGCAAGCTCGGGGCATGTTCTTCATATAGCGTATACATATCACATGGGCATTTCACAATGCCACAATTTTTTTTCATGACACAGATACGTGATGAGGGATAATGACAAACACAGCACACAATAGCGATACATATCTTTTTTATAAAACAAAAAATAAATAAAATAAAATACAAAATAAAATGGGTTGACAACTTGTTTAAGCTGTCACAATCTTGCCACTGTACATATCTATCAGTCAGATTCCAGACAACCGCATTACTATTACACGTATATATATAAACGGTTGTCGACTCACGCTTTTCTTGCCTCGAGATAGTTTCATGACAACCGTAAATCAACAAGGACCTCTTTCAGAGAACCAGGGATCAGGTAGCAAAACGTACATCACCTTATTATATTGTGTCTCACCCTACTGATCAAAGAGACCACCATCGTGTGACATGACAACGTCCTAAGATATAATCTTCACTGTTACGTTCATTACATCGTAGCCATCTGACCACTCGTGTCAATGGCGAATATTCATGCACGAAGACACAGATAAATGACGAGTGATCTGGAGGATGATTTGATGTAGCGCGCGTGTGTCTGTGTGTCTCTGTGTGTGTGTGTGTGTGTGTGTGTGTGTGTATGTGTGTGTGTGTGCGTGTGTGCGTGTGTCTGTGTGTGTGTCTGTGTGTGTGTGTGTGTCTGTGTGTGTGTGTCTGCGTGTGTGTGTGTCTGTGTGTGTATGTATGCGTGTGTGTGTCTGCGCGCGCGTATGCGTATTGGTCAAACGAAACCAGGATTCATTTCACTGGGTATGGTACATAACGAGAATCTAATGGGTCTTTGCTCCGTGTTCAGTAAAACATAAAGCCAGCTGAGTTGTGATACCTGTGTAATTTATGAAATGAAAAAAACAAACCACGAGGTATATTTAAATGAACATGACTATAAATACAACGTTGAAATGGTATTTAGGATCAGTACGATTCGTGAGTCCATCATCTGCCATATTAAGATCCTAGTTATGCCATGTGTTGTTAACGTACATTGACTTTATTATTCTATAAATATATTATGCTCAAAGAAAACACGTGGGTTGAAGGTTTGCAAGAGTGCTCAATTATGTTTAATTTATAAATTGATTGAAATATAACCACAAACAGTCATTTGTCATACTGCAAGTTGTGGCACTATATGCATAATTTAATATGTGAGCAACGGAACAATTTTGGAATTGACGATACAGCTTCACAGTATAATGCTTTGTTGCGTTTTTCGTACTTTTGTCTTGTTAATAATTGGATAAACCTAGGCACGAACATGTTTCATACCATCACTAAGGCTCATTCAGTATTCAATGTAAACATGGATCTTAATAGCACACATACTCTGTCGTTTTCTGTGGCAACTTCCATTAGTAAGGCGACCAATGCTGCTGAGTTTCTGATCCGGAATGGTGCCGACGTCAACATCGTCAACAACGCGGGTCACACGGCTGTCCACATCGCCGCCGTTACAGGACTGACCAGTGTCCTGAGACTGCTCCTAGACAGAGGATGTGACGTCAACGTACAGGTGACCTTATTAGAACATAATCTTCTATTGGATAAACGTCAACAGTGTGGTGATGTTACACAATGACAACATTGTATACAATAACAAACCATGATCACTCTCCTACAGTTTTTGAACAGAAATAAAAATACTAGTAGCATCATTTTGTTAAATTATAAAATATCGCTACCAAATTGAATAGTATTTAAACCAGGTTGACCCCGTCCCCCACCCAACCTTCCCTACCCCAAACATGGTTGAATACAATCAATCAATACTTGTCTGTACATGACATAAGATGGACATTGAATACAGTAGTGATAATTATTTTCGTAGGCATAACGACACTCTACAATGACATTCCGCAGTTTCTTATAAATTAACTAGAAAAAGATCAACGTTTAGGTTATTTATACATTTATCCTTTTAATGGATTGACACCGTTACAATTTTCACGTTATTTTTCTCAACAGGACAATAAAGGCAACTCACCTATCTCTATTGCCATTGCTAAAGACGAAATGGATGCTGTGGGGATACTATTGGCATCACCCAATATCAGTCTTTATCTTAAGAACAAGCATCACCTCACTCCAATACACGTGGCTGCTGCACTTGGATGTACCAGGTGCCAGTGGCAATTCCAAAACATGCTTACATTCACAAAATCATCGTCGAAACACAGACCAGGGCCCGATTTTTCCAAACCATTTTTCCCTGAGTTTGAGAACTGAGATTGAGAATTTGCTCAAAATTGAGAAATCTCAATTTTTCGATTTCTCCAAACAAAAAGTCA
>JAUTBQ010193952.1:0-10150 GCA_032361185.1 Lepetodrilus ovalis | reverse complement strand
TGTTCAGTCAAATGATTGTTTAAAAAGAAAGGTTTTGAGGCTTTTCTTGAAAACCGATGCACTGGGAGAAGATTTGACCATTATCCAGGTCAACCATCTGTGATAGTATGACTTTAATCTCCATGTTCCAAGTTTATTTGCATAAACCTAATCTCCAATACTTTCATTGATCAATGACAATGACTTGATGCAAATATTGCAATCTACAATTAAAAGATAGGCACTACTGCTATTAGTGCCAATATATCAAGAACAAAAAAAATAAACTAGTTTGAGATTCCTCTAGCAATCACCGCTGATCGTAAGCTCCTTATTATATTGATCATTACCTATGGTCAGAAGGGAAGTCTATAGGAATCTCTAACTCTTTATTTATTTGGAATCACTAGCAATAGGTATGAAACTGACATATTTGTCCCATTGTACTTTCTATCACCTTCATGAAAAATATCTGTAAAACTGGGTTAATGTGTTTTCTCCAGCAACACCCTGCCCTGTGGTAATCTGTCAAAGTCTGAGCAAGATGCCAGAAGCATAACTACAGACTTCATGAATGACTGTGAACACGCTGACCCATATCCCCTCACCTGAACAACAGTGTGATGCAAGAGGTTGGAACAGCGTTCCTGACCCAAAATGTACAGATAAAGAAAAACAGACCAGAAAAAAAAAGCAGCCTTATCTTTGCGCCATTAGTCAGGTAGTGACAACATGCGTCATAACAATAACACGGTAAGCAGCTAAGACGGGAGGTAAACATGGACGTGCACTCTGACCTTAGGCGGCGAGTAGAACTCCAGTAGGTAACCCCCGGCTGTGGTCAGTAGAGATAGCCGCGTCCTCTCCCATTTAGACTTCCCCTTGGAGTCCTCCCCCGTCAGCACGTGAACCACACCCTCTTTCTTTATCTCTGCCGGTCCCCCGGGCTTGTCACTCCCCCTACCCTTATTCTTGTCGGGTTTCAGTTTATGTTTCTTGTGATTTATATCAGAAGTATCTGCATCGTCAGAAGACTGTTTGAACAATCTGCTTTTTCTTATGTTTTTAAACGACAATCGCCTCAGGAGGCTTTTGTGGGTCTTTTTTGAGGGGCTGGCGACACCCATCCCCCCAACTTGCCGTAGTTCCTGGTCGGCGTAATCACACTCGCCATTTGCATGCGTCTCCGCCGTCACCGCCAGCTTGACGTCAGTGCTCGGGTCCAACACCAGCGACGACCGCCGAACTTCTAGAGTAAACTGCCGTTGGAAACATTCCACAAATTTCCGAGAGAAGTCGCCGGGATCCAGGGTATCGGCCATCCCGGAGTCTCTATGGTAGACGAGAAAGGAGCGGACGAAGCCCCGAGCCGCGTCTGTTGCATGTTGCTCACAGAATGCTTCCCACGGGAGTCGTGAGGGTAGTCCCCCATCCCCCCCATTCACTGAGGCCATTTATCCTACGGGTGCCCCTCCATTTACGTCGTGTCTGTCTGTCCGTCAAACACAGACAACAGCTTTTAGAATGTCGCCTTTTTACAGTTAGCTTCTTGGCTAAATCACGTCCACACTCACTAAACACAGACATATACTACTACACTAACGACTATCCGTAATACTTGTTTTAGATTGTAGCGCTCTGTTGGTACATGTTTTCTGAGATAGTGACATATACGGTAGCAAGATCGATAATAGATCATGTTGATTTTGCCGTTTTTTTAAATTTTATGTTGATAATATTTCTGTACGATCACAATAATTATAACTTTAAAGGCATACAATCACGGTTGATTGACCTAGATAATGACCAAACGAGTTTCAGTCTGACACTTTTTACATTTGATTTGTACACCTCAAAGTTGTTATTTCCTGGTATACTAAGTCCCCAACACTTGATATTTATAATAAAACACTTGATATTTATAATAATTTCAGCGGGTAGCATGGAATTCCCCCCAGTGTGGATCGACGAAGGGGATTTTGGCGATATAGAATTGATGATGACTATCACAAATGGATGTAGTTTACATTTATTACTCATATATAGTGCTACGTGCTCATAAAAATATGTGAGTGTAAGCCTTTAAATACACCTGTATTCTCGAAACACCTAAATTAAATACACCTGTATTCTCGAAACTTCTTAACCTGCGAACTATTTAGTGAGAGTGAGTGAGTGAGTGATTATGGAGTTTAACGTCGCTGCGGGAATCTTCCACCCATTTAGTGAGAATAGATCTCTTCACAATTTAAGATAAGAAGAAAACCAGTTTGGATATTCTTTCACAAAGCTTGGCCCCCGTTTCACGACGGTGTTCTAACATTAGGACCCAGTTTATCACTTCCTAACTTTTATGATGATTAATGAAAGAATAAGACTTATGACATCGTCGAGAAACGCTTAAGAGCTCCTAAATAGGTTTAGGAGCTCCTAAATAGTTAGGACACTGTCGTGAAACGGGGACCAAAAGAGATGTAGCCATCTCTTTACAGCTTGGACAGTCTGGGGTAGCGTTGCGCATCGAAACTAACAGGGTTTTATATTTTAACTTTCAATGTATCTTGACATTATATTGCACACAACTAACCAACGATGTACAGGAATCTTTTGACCTCGTCAAAGGCCATGTCTCTCACTGTCTGGCTGTTGATGGTGTAGCTGCCGCCGGCGTCTGGAAATCTTGTATAGGACGCCTGCTTCAGCGTGAGGGCGCCATGACTTGTGCCAGTCAAGGTCACCAGCACCGCCAGGATGCCCAGATACATAGTGGGTTTAAGTTAGACCTGCAATATGGCGGAGGTAAACCTGAGGACTCTTGTGTATGAAACGATGTATACCTCGTACCTTATCCTTGACTCCATATTCTCAAAGCTCTCGTAGATCCACTACGATACCATAGAGCTCTCGTAAGTCTCAGGGTATCCGTTCACAAAGCTCTCTTAGCATGCACTAAGAGGCCATGTAGCACTCTCTCTCTCTCTCTCTCTCTCTCTCTCTCTCTCTCTCTCTCTCTCTCTCTCACTCTCTCTGCAGTGGGTTAACGTTCGGAAAATAGAGCGCTATGGTCTCTTAGTGGGTAAGTGAGCTTCGTGAAAGGATACCCAGACAGCCATGCATTAGAGATCACTACGAGAGTGCTTGTAGCAGATACGAGAGCTTCGAGAAATGATACCCAGAATCTTCCGTTATTTACTATTTAAAAAAATCTGATTTGAACTATCGCTGTCGGGAGAGCATGCGTTGACGCCAACCTTTGCCACACTACACTACAGTACCACTGTTTTCTCAGTAAAAGGTATATACTAGGTATTCGGTAGGATGAGATGGACATGTGAATGGTAACCTGCTTGGGCCTGAACCGGAAGCTTGTGTTGTATACAAGAAGTTGAGAAGTAAACTGCGTGGATTTGCTGCATTATGAACGTATAATTATTATTATTATTATTATTATTGTTGCTAGTATTATTAGTATTGTTATTATTATATGGCTACGGTTGAAGGTAAGGTTACTGTAAACTTCCACCGTTGTCTACACGGATGAAGTGGGGGTGGGGAAGGTGTGTGGAAGGGGTGGGGGATTGTTAGGCTAACGTTAATGTCACTGCGGAATTTCTGTCATTATCTGTGAATAATTATAATATTGATAACAATTGCATGAAGAGATTGCAACATTAATATTGTAAGATGGATCCTTTTTGTTTTCTTCTGATCAGAGGATGGTTATATTTGAGTAGGTGTTAGGGTAAATAGACATTCGTATAATATCTACATTCGATTGTTTTTAGTTGTCTTGAGAAGGAAATCATATTTGCATGTTATACAAATAAATACACATACACGAATTGAAATATAGATATACGCGTCTAAATTCCTATTGACATAGTTGTATATTGACGGATCTAGCATCTCTTTAATGATCTGTCCATCTGGTCATGTCTGTCTGTCTGTCTGTCTGTCTGTCTATCTGTCTGTATGTCTATCTGTCTGTATGCATGTGTACAGACAGAACCACTCACCTGCAAGCGGCAGTACTGTACATAAGAGGGTCAACCAACAATGGCGAGACACACGGGACGAATTCTTCTGATTAGAGATATGTAATCTGCTTCCAGTCTGTTTTCTCTCACACCAATCCTGACTGTGACTGTAGTCAATAGTGATCACACCGGTGTCAAAATATTACATTCTGAGAGACTACTACAAATAGTAATTATACTATCAGCGTGATTGAATATTAATTTCTTAATTTAACCCCAATGGTGTATATGCGCGCGCGCGCGCGCGCGCGCGGGGGGGGGTGGGTGGGGGTGGGGGTGTGTGTGGGGGTGTGTGTGTGTGAGAGAGAGAGACAGAGAGAGAGAGAGAGAGAGAGAGAGAGAGAGAGAGAGAGAGAGAGAGAGAGAGAGAGAGAGAGAGTTAGTTTAGTTAGTTTGTTTATTGTTTTGGCAGTCGCCTTCCAGCATAGCTGATTTCGGCAAGAGAGAGAGTTATATTTATACCATTGGCATTGTAGGCCTATGTTTCACCTTCTTATTTGATTCTCGTAACCTTCTACATCCTCTGAAACTCATGTCTATTGCTTCCAATATGTCTCGGACCTACATTACCATGAGCTTATATATTTGCCGTCCGCTTTATTGATAATGTTGTAAAATCACTCCTATTCATTCAGTGCCGGGGAAATAGCATTTGTTTGAGAATGTTCTTGGTAATATACTTCATCTATTATGGTATTTACTATTGAATTAGTATTAGTCCATGTTTTTAAAGAATGCAATTCTCTTCTAAAGAGGTGTATAGTTGCAGTTCATAAGACATATAAATAGATTCATTGTAGGGTTGTTACAATAGAATTTGGGCAAGAACGATCTTCTAAGATGTGATAAGTGTTTGTAAACATTAAATCGCATTCATCACATATTACTTCGTTATAGGGCACATAGACTTAAACCACGTAAGATATTTTCCCCGTTTCTATTGGTAGTCTGTGCTTAGAATTTGTTAACCTTCCTAACTAAATAGTAAATTTGATACATTGATAACCAATTCATAAATAGCGTGCATGCGTAAGTGAACGTCACAATACGTATGACGTCACACAGACTATTACGTTCCGCCGGGTGATGTCGGTTCCAAAAAATGGGACCTTTTTATTTTTTTCTGCAAGTTTTGTGAAATTAACCACAATCGAGGATTGACAATATTATTTTGAAGAAATGGAAAATGATCACCATTTGGTATTTAATGACAGGTACAGTAAGGTTACAATTTATCACGAAGTTCACGCAAGTTTAAATCAAATGCGTGGTTCATTTTGCAGTGAACGAACACATAACTATTAACGGTCAATTCCTTGTTACAATATAAATAACCATTCATAAAACATATTAATAATACTAATAGCTATAATAACAATAATATAACGAAAACTTTGGTTTTAAAATGCATGTCATGGGATGGAATCTCACCGTGATATTGACACGTTCACAATGTAAACATCAAGTTCAACAGATTCATTTCGTTTACAGTCATATACTGGTGCTCTATTGAAGGCTTCGCGGCTCCTCTGCCGATACACCCAGGTACGGATTAATTTAAAGCCAATGTAATACTGGAACACGTATTAAATCACAGGATTGGAAATAATTGTAATAAAATTGTATATTCCATATCTATATAATAATAGTTATGATATAAAACTATATCATGCTTCAATGTCCTGTAGTTAAATCGAGTACCGATTTCGCTGATGATGGTCGTATACGTTTTAATTACATACATACACAGTATCGAAACGGATTACAACACCTGATTTCATGGTGTATGGTAACCAAAGCAGCTTCGTCTCCATAATGCTTACGCTATCCGCTTATATGTGGTCTGTATAGGCCGACTGAACGTAATAAGTGCTTCTGGTTTCTGCACATTTCAGTTGTGAAGAGGAGAATGGACATATCCGGGATGGCAGACAAGGACTGGAAGGTACACTGGACAACGGTCAAACCAGCAGTTGACGAGTTTGACTTGGATGACTTCCAGGCAAGACTAGTGGGATTTTACCTATACACTAAATACGTCGTTTAACCAGTATTTCATATAATAATTTAATATATAATGGCATGTTAATTTCAAGTAACTTGTGAGGTGGTTAGCCAAGGAATCGATATAACAAGAGTTTTGCTTTTTGAAATAATATCCTCTTTGAAGGTATCATTCTCCCTTTCCTCAATCCTCCCTCCCTCCCTCCCTCCCACTCTCTTTCTCTCTCTCTCTCTCTCTCTCTCTCTCTCTCTCTCTCTCTCTCTCTCACTCACTCTCTCTTAAATAGTATACCCATCGCAATAGATTAAGGCATACCCATAGTTATACGAGACCTCACTGAAGTCATCCTCGCACCACAGAGGTACTGCATGATTACGTTAGCACTTCATCTACCTCTGGCACACATCTAGGGGGAAACTCGCAGTCAACCAGTGAAATCATTTTCCCGATGAAAACTCCGTAAAAAAAATCTATCCAATGAAATAGATGTTATCATTGCAATAGTTATAGCTCCTATATGTGCTTGCGCTAGTTTTGCCCAAGATGTGTGCCAGGGGTAGATGAGGTGCTAACGTAATCAGTCCCTCTGGGGTCCGAGGATGCACAGAAGTAGGGCTGCGTACAGTTTTGCAACTATTGCTTACACGAATGTTCCTATTCTGAAAGGTCATCAATAAGCAAGATCTCCTGAAAGCGCAGCAACACTCGCTGAAGAACATGCTCAGGTACGTCGGCTTAACGCTTGCGGCTGTGTTTGGCTTCTTCCTCGTCGGACTCTGCCTCGTGCTCAACCCCAAACAATGCATGATTGCGTTCGGGAGCGGAAGTCCGTGCTGCTTGATCATCAGCCCTTGCATTCTGAGTTGCGTGGAGAAGTTCCTCGACCCCGGGAAGATCGTCCAAGACCAGATGACCAAGTACATCCCGGGGGTCATCCTCGACGAGAACGGGAAGATAGTAGAGACTTACGAACCGTCACCAGAAGAAATGGAAGCCCTGCAAGAAGTAGTCGAAGAGGTCATGGACGCAATGTAACGCCGCATATACAGCAGCCGCATATTGCACAGTTGTACGACCTTTCCGTGAAGCCGTATAAGATCTAGCCACAGATTCCTCGATACAAAATTGAGTTTGAGATTTTGCTCAGCTGAGTTTAACTCCCATCGTTTCAGTGCTGTAACTTGAGTATGCACTGGGTTTGAGTTTTTACGTAAATTACACCACTGGGAATTATTGAGAGATATCTCAGCTGAGGAAAAGCTCAAACTCAAATTTGTTTCGAGAGCGCAGCCAGTTCCGCGTTTCACAAAATGCACACGATAGACAGATCCTAAATTGAGGTAGTCCTATTATGTATTAGCCTATATAATGTTCTGCTCTAGTAGAAGTATATGACGCACACCATGAACTATATGCCAGAAATCTAGGACAACATTTCGTGAAACGTATTTGTCTGGGTATCCTTTCACAAAGCTCTCTTATCCACTAATAGAGCTATTTGCAGTGCATTAACTATATCGGCAAAGAGACCGCTACACATATATGGTCTCTTAGTGGATAAGAGAGTTTCGTGAAAGGATACCCTGGTCTGACGTTTCACTAAATAGTCATAACGATATTCAGCACCTAATGTACACGCAAACTATCGGTAAAAGTTTAGGTCTACATCATTTCTTGCACAAAAACAAAACAATAACATGGCACATGCTCTGATCTAGACCAGACTACACATTACGAGCAATTCGTGAAATGCAGCCAACCATAGTATATATGCATGCATGCGTGAGGTATATAGCCTATACATTTCGGATTCAAGACTTTTTCCAAAGTTCAAAACTAATTCAATTAATAAGGTATAAATTTACAAGGAATCAATACGCCTAATGGAATGATTCAAATCAATTGGAATAATTCGGCTGAAATTTATTTGGCTAGATTTTTGTTTACATTAATTCAGATATCGAAAACCTTCGATGTACATTTTGTCTTTTCCCTGGTATACAAGACTGACGAAGCAAAGCTCTATGTACAGTGAAGTACAAGACTGACGAAGCAAAGCTCTATGTACAGTGAAGTACAGCGGTATAGATAATACAACCACGACAAACGTTATAATACGGTTTGCTATTGTGAATGATAAATAGATTTAGGTATAGCTAACTGGGTATTCGTTTCATGAGTATAGGCCTATCATCGATTTGATATTATCATGTAGGTTATGTAAGCATTTAACTAGAACAAACATAGTTTTAAACTATAATTTTAAGAATGCGTTATTTGATCCATTGATCATGTGTTGTGTTCCCAATTTTCATATTCTCCTGAGGGTAGACCAACTAGTAAATGCAAATGCTACATATTCTGGGTTATAATGTTGGGCCCATTAATGTTTTAATATCAACATTAATGGGCCCAACATTATAACCCAGAATATGTAGCATTTGCATTTACTAGTGGGTCTACGCTCACGAGAATAACATTGATCAGAATTTCATGAATATTTTGGGTCATATTACATGATGATACATGATAAAGTATTCCACAAAATTTAATATAAATGTAGGCATACACGGAGTAAGTGCATTTAAAAAGGAACTTAGGGCCTAAATTCCTTAGAAGGAACATGCAAATACTCGCGATAGTGAATTTATAAAATATACAATCATAGTTTAAACTAACTAGTCTACCTTGGATGATCTATCACGCATTAGAAAGAGCACAGACGTGATACAAAAATATATACTCCAAATATAATAATGCATACATGTACAATCCATTTTTGAAATTAGGAGAGCAAAAACGATTAACTATTATATATTTACTTTTGTATGCGCATATATAAACGTTAATTATATGTATTTGCGTGTTGAATTATTCAGAAATTGAAATTTATTTATGTCAAATATAGACACTATTTTCTGTATATAGATCTTCATCTACCTATGTCAAATATAGACAACAAAATGTATATGATTTACCAACTAGCATGCATTAATTACTATATTATAGGATATTTAGGTATTTTCTTGAATATTAAATATATTTACAGCTGTATGTTGGTTGTGTATAATTCATATAATGGCATGTCGTGGACCAACCAACATCTGTTACTAGTATATGTCTGAAGTTACATGTACTCAAGAAGAAGTTATATCGACAATGCGGTTACAAACAATAATAATTAATGATTTACTTAGCGCTTCTGTCAATATTCTACAGGGGAGGTAACTGGAAATTATCTTATCAAACTCCACGCATTGACTTCAAGCCTCGCTGCCTTTAAAATTTAGAAGGTCAGACACTGTTACGAGCACCGAAAGTGTCGCCATGCTCCAGTACACCGCGTGCATACCAACTAGAATCGATTTACTATGATACCTCTACTGACGTAATGAGTTAGGGAGCGGTTCAACGCTGCGTTGATCCTTGGATACCTTCGAGACGCTGGTAGATATTCTGCCAGTCTACGGTAGTAACGTGAAGAGTGAGTTAGCACATTTTTACCTGGCAAACTTGAAAGATGGACGACATAAAAGTGCTAGTTGACAAGAAAATTTCTGGCAAGAAAGTTATGGTGTTTTCAAAAGTGGGCTGCCCATACTGTCAGGAAGCGAAAGACGTGTTGAAAAAGTACAACCTTTCTGCTGATGAAATTGAGATTTTGGAGATCGGTGGGCTAAGAGAATGCGGCGCCATCCAAAACTACCTGGAATCGGAAACTGGCCGCCGATCGGTGAGTATACATCATATGACCTAAGGCAAAGCCTTGTTTGCTCGCGAAGACTAGGTTATATTTATTAATATCCAAAATATTAATATTATATAAGTAAGTAAATATTCATGGTCACACACACACACACACACACACACACACACACAGGTTCTTTTTCTCTCCTACCTCTCTCTAGATTGTGCATTATTACTGTAATTACATATTCTAAATATTATTCATTTGTTCACTAGTTTTAATATCTTTCCTCTGATACTTTTTTCTTCTGTTGATTATAATCTATGTGTTGACGTAATGTTTGTGCATCCTTGCTAGCTTTGTTCTGAAAGTAGAACAGTACATGACGTCGCTTCGCCTATGACGTCTCTCTGAATGTGACGTCATTTAAAAATTACCTCC
>JAUTBQ010193941.1:0-10150 GCA_032361185.1 Lepetodrilus ovalis | reverse complement strand
ATTGTTCTTTCAGAATATGTAATAACCCCGATAGTGACCATTTTTCCCTATGCAAGTATGATCTTGCCCCTTTAAGCTATGAAGGAAAAATTTTAAATAATATTCAGATGCAACAATTCAACTTTATCTTAAATGTGAGTGCCAACTGTGAAACGTGTTATTGTTCAAGTAAAAATACTGCAGTGTTCGAAATTAACTAACAAAATAACTAACCATAAAATAAGTTGTAAAAGTTTGATAGTGTAGGGAAACGATAGTTTTTGTCCCTGATTTAGAATTAGATTGTGTGAACTGTTCATTAATATGACAATCTTCACTGAATCAGTCGTGTTATTTACGTGACCTACAGCCATGTCCAATCTCATTAAAATCAGATTTTAAACTGTTTTATCGGATACTACGTTCAGTGTTGTGAGCACAGCAACCATGTTGATGAATATTTGTTTTGTTTTTCACCGGCAAATGATTTTTCATTTACTATTTGTTTATGTAGCGCAGTGGTACAATGTTGGACTTCAGAGCCAAAGGTACCGAGTGGAAATCCCGCCCCCAGAGGCCTGGCATCAATGTTCATGGAAGTTATATTTCTGACATTGATATTGATTCTGATATTGATAGTCTGCACTGTCTAGTAGGGGTGTAACGATAAGTCGACCTATTGCGATAGTGTGTATCCTCATAGCAATCTTAACAATCGATAACTATTGCCGATAGTATGATAGACTATCGATATTTCCGATAGTTTTTATTTTTATATATTTCTTGAGGGATTCGCTTTTATTGAACAGATATTGCAATGTACAGTTCCGGCAAAACCCAATAACTTTAATCGATTGAACACTGTCAAAATAATAATGCGTGATGTTCCAACAACAAGATAATAAGAGGAACGTTCCCTTTATTCATATAAAGTCTGAAAATAGTGTAAGGCAATGCGATACGCGTGAAATGTAGCTAGTTACCCAATAAAATATGTTTGGCCATGACATATGTAAACAAACCCGTTATTGTATGCATTTAACATTCATTTTGCATTCTCGAGTACTATCGTGATACTATCGCGGTATTTTTGTCAAAGTGTGATAGTCATTCTAACTATCATGATCAAGGTGATAGTGAAATTACCTGTGATAATCACCCCTACTGTCTAGAGTGGCACTACAGTTATCATCCTTGGTCTGTCAGTACCAGCCGGTGCTCGCAGGTTTACTGCAATTCAGCGCTACCGATGTTGTCGGTTTCCTTCTGCCCTAAACTGACAAGTCGTGATGTTAGTGAAAGATTCTAGAAAGTGACTCTAAACCCCATTACAAAAAAAAAGCATACATGAAATTACCTCAAATAAAGTTGAATTCTGGAAATGTCAGCTAAAACAATGTTTTACCTGAAAATTTACCAAATTGTGAGGTTTTCATGAATTGTGTGGAATTGTGTGATTTGAGGTTGATTGTGTGATTCCGCACCATCACATAATGCCAGATGCCCTGACAAAACAAATTGGATTCAATTTTGATTAATTAAATTTGATCATTCGTCAAATATATATGAAATCGTTCAAAGTCGATAGGAAAATATTTTCTTGTTTAGTCAAATTAGTGATAATAACGTTCAAAATTACATGTATGTGCAGTTGTCACTCTTCGACGGAATCTGCTCATGAATGTATTCTGCATGAGTTTTAACAGCCCTATAAGATGAATGCTAATAATGCTGCTTTTTTTTAAATTGTTTTGGATACAATTTACAAAATCACTGTTTACAGTACATTAGGTTAGACAAAAACCTATGCAGGATAGCAACAATGAAAAACTGAATTGCATAATGATGAATCA
Organism: Lepetodrilus ovalis; assembly: GCA_032361185.1. Taxonomy (NCBI): domain Eukaryota; kingdom Metazoa; phylum Mollusca; class Gastropoda; order Lepetellida; family Lepetodrilidae; genus Lepetodrilus; species Lepetodrilus ovalis. The sequence goes on along the minus strand of JAUTBQ010193941.1, from coordinate 8,318 downwards.
CTGTGACAGTCACTGCCCTATCATAGTAACTTATCTTTCATACACAATGACATACATATATCTCATTCCAAGCTCCCACGGATAGTATGATACTCATGGAAAAATGCATATAAAATTAAATAGTACGATATACTAGTATTAAAAGAGGTATTTGTTTTATGAATTTTATTAATTAAATTTAAACACATGACATAATAATAAAATTTCAAACACATTCGCAGCCTAGTCTACATGCTTGTACAAACAAGTTGTTAGTAAACGTGCCATTTGTGACCTGGTTTTACGGATTTATCGCATCATAACGAGAGATGTTATGTCACCAATAATACAGACTTGACAAGCAGAACCTTCACAAACAAGTTCTATAAACATTTGTAACTCTACAAGTCATGCAACCAAAATTTCATTTTTTTTTCAAACGAAACGTAATGAGTTAACACAAAATTGACATTACACATGCTATCAGTGGTCAAAATTACTGCTGGAAACCTACTGGCCCAAATAATGATCATAAATGTTTACAAAAATCACGAATTTCCGTAGATTGGCCCATAGGATGCCTTAGCATTGGGAGAAATGGCTAGACCAGCGGTAATTTCGAAGACTGCATGCTAGAGTAGAAAATGCAGCATCATTGTAAATCATGAAATAATTAAACAGAAAACCCTGCACGTCTGCTTTCCTCAATCATTGTATGATAGTACCAAGCATTTCGCCCCTTGTACATTGTGTCCCCTAGTTAACAAGTTCTAAAATAAACCTTCCCATAAACGTAAAGGCACAGCATACAGGGGACGAAGCATCATACAATCGTAAACCAATTCTGGCAGACCAGCGGGCCTATTATGCAAACCATTCTTACAATTAAAGATCCAAATAGTCGAGGGCTACGAAAGTTATTTAGGCTAGTTAGTAACTAGATTGTATGTTATTTAGGCTAGTTAGTAACTAGATTGTATGTTATTTAGGCTAGTTAGTAACTAGATTGTATGAACCTTTCAAGAATAGGCCTCCAGACGTAAACAAAAAAAACAGCTGTATATTCTGAGTAGGTTGATTGTTGCAACAAATTATTTTTTATGAGATAACTACTATTTAAGTTTAGATTTAATTAATAAGTACTGAAGACTTATTAGCACGAAAACCGGGTACCGGAGGATACTACACTATTTGAACGGATAGTACAGCACTGCATTATTAATGGCAAGTAAGTAAATCTCAACATATAAATTTGCTATCGTATCTACGTATTGTTTACCACAGATTAGCCTCTGTTATGACGTCATGGAATGATTCAAAACTGCATCTATGACTACAAAAACATTAATAAACACTGAAAATTGAAAGATGAGTGTGACACTGACAGTCGCTGCCCTAGTAACTTACCTTTCATACACATATCTCACTCCAAGTAACAGGATACCCACGAAAAACGAAAGGTGTAAGTCAGAAAGTCTGGGTAAGTAGACACTAGGATCTGAAGATTCAAGATCGCTCCACGTTGTCCCGTTAGGTAGCCAAAAACTTTCGCTCCAGAACACATTTTGGGCTGCTTGGAGAACCGCCGCCATGATTACACGTCCCGGTGTAGTGTGAAACTGTTCCCACTGTTATTCAAACAACGTGAGCACATGACAATGGGGTTGCGCAGTCGCACACGCGGGGAAAAGGACCGGTGATCCGGTGCTTTGTGGTTGGGTCGGGTAGGGTTGGATTGGGTGGGTATACTGGGTAGAATTTACGTTGAAGACGCTTGCATATATTCCGTTCAGTACTCACTTGGTACCACGTGAAGATATATAGATCGATCTAACTTTATTTTTTAAAACTTTTTGTTATAATTATTATTTCCAATATTTTAGATTTAGAGACTAGTATATATTCTAGATCTAACCTCAACAGACATTCAGAAATATGTTTAGGCATATAACACACACCCTCTCTCTCTCTCTCTCTCTCTCTCTCTCTCTCTCTCTCTCTCTCTCTCTCTCTCTCTCTCTCTCTCTCTCTCTCTCTAAATTTAACATTTAGGCCTATACATATGTATGAACCGCTATCAAACTCTCAATACAAATTTTACCATTTGACATGTATGACCATTCTACCTGTAATGCCGTAGAATAAGACGACTATCATCATACATGTGTAGGCCTAGTTTATTATAGAGATCTATTAAAATGAAATTTTTCTTTCTTGTTATTTTGTTTCTCAAAGTAAGAGACATATTATAAATAATAACGTAATAAAGAGAAAGAATATTATAATAGCTATGCTTATACGATGAACCGCCGTGTACGGGCCAAACCGGCAAATCTCGCGAGATCAGCTGTTGCCGCTTCATTACAAACGATCACGACAACGAAGCATGACTTTGTTAGCTGGCTGTCATATATTTTGTTAGTTGTCAAGATCGGCTAGCTTCAACACTCTCGATCGTTGATACATTCACGGATTCACAATCGACGCTGTCAGTAAAGCAAGGTATGTATTTCCTAGATCTAGACATGCTAACGCTTAATTATTAGCGATATTTTAGCAGTTCGCTCTTGTCCCAAAACTTCCTGAACGTTTGACAGGAATGTGATATCATTGCCACTGTGAACAGTGGTGAACAGTGTGAACCGGTGAATGAGGGTGATCTCTTCCGTTCTGGATTTGCACAGCGTTATCTAGAATAACATACACTATCGAGCCCCTTAGCCTCATTTATATCAGTATATAGGACCCACAAAGCGATTAAATTGCCCCCTAATGAAGTATTTTCTATGCGCTATGAATAATGCAAATGCTTACTGATATTCTATACCTAGCTAAGGATGGAAAAAAAAATTTAACAACTGGATTTCAGAGAGAACCATTGTTCCTAAAAAGATCAAAGATTTGCAGTGGATGTAGTGTTTATTTCACAACATTATTGTTTCCTTAAACTTTGTGGTTGCTTTTCACTGAAACTATTTTATTAACACACATGTTGTGTGTACTCTGATGGGGACTGGGGGTATATTGCAAGTGTTCAGATACACTGTTACATTTGTCCTAGGTTTGATTCCAATAACACTGGTATGGTGATTTTGTTTTATAAGCAATTCTATTTCATGAGAAAGTATAACAACAGTTTATTTTTTATATTTAAATTTAATAAAATAGTCCATTGGATATCTCACTATTTGCTGGTTTCATACTAATTACATGTATATATCAGTATATAGCAGGTAACAATGGTTAGCTCAAGATTCCTCTAGCAGACCATAAGTTTATATAGAGGTACACTGTATAATTATGGTCAGGGATGTATCATAGTCATACCCATATAAAAAGTATTGTACATTCAGCAAGAAAGACTAGAGGAAACTTGAGCTACACAATGGTATAGTTTAGTATGCTGAATTTTGTTTTTTTTAAGCAATTCTATTTCTTGAGAAACTTTAGTAAAAGTTGTTAAAAAATAATATTTTCTAACAGAATAGTATTTCTGGTTTGATACTTAGCACAGGTATTAATTTATTTTATGAACAATTTTATTTCATGAAAGATTTTAACAAAAGATTAAAGTGATAAACATTTCCCATTGAACATAGCTGACAGTATTGCTGGTTTGATCATGTTGATGCTAATAAGATACCTTTGGTGATTTTGTAAAATGTAACCATTTTTATTTCACAAGAAAGTTTCATGATGCACTACATCTGACGTTTAGTCAAAACCAGTTAACCTAAAATGTGGGGTTTTTTTCACATTAAATAATTCTTTTTTAAAAGAACCATGCATCTTTTGGACTATTAATGCAAAATTTTGCATTCAGTTATTAAAAAGAACCTAATTCTAAGTGCCATCATATACTAATATACACTTATCGTGACAAGTCTAAATAGAGGTGTAACCTTGTACTCTTGATAAGTACTTTTAAAGGCATACAATCACAGATGGTGGACCTAAATAATGGACAAACAAATTTCTATCTAAGACTACTCAAATTAGATTTGTCCACACAAAAGGTGTTATTTACTTATGATGTACTTATTCCCAAACACTCAATATCACATCTATATGAATAAAAGTTTTAATTATCTTGCCTTTAGAACATCTAACTGCTAGATCGAATTTCCCCTTTACCGTGGTTCGATGAAAGGGATTGTGGTGATAATAAATGTATGATAAGTATCACAAATGAATGTGGTTTGTAATTATTACTGAAATATAAACTTGTTACACACTCATTGAAATCATATTGTATGCCTTTTAGGCACCAGTATTTTTTTGCTATATAGAGAAATCAAGAGCACATTAATTCAAACACTTCACGTATTCTCCTGGCCTCAAAAGATTATAAGATCTTGAAATTATATGTAATAATATTATAAGGAATTCTTAATTTATATTCCCCTAATAGCATTCATGTGGAACTTAAAATATTTTGAGGTTTATATCATGTTCTTCAGCATGCAACTTATTCACATATCTTATTCAAATTTTATTCAAATCTGGTTACTGAAACTAGTATATTGAAAATAATGGTCCACTCGTTCAATACAAAGTTGAATAATGGGCACTGTCTACATAGTGTATCCTACCATGTATGAACATTCCACAACAAAGCAAACATCAGAGTTTTATTACCTTTATCGTGGTTGGAGTAGGACATAAATTTACATTTGAGCAGAAAATAATGTGTCTTTGTATGCACAAACTGCTGTTATGCAAACCTTTTTGCGAAAGTGAAGAAAAAAATGTTAAGCCCACGTGCTGAATGTTTTGGTTGTGTTTGTTGTAATGTTCAGAGCTTAGTATGACACGGTTGGCTGGTTAATCTAATAATGTAACTTGATCTGAGCTGTAGGAGTATGTCAGCAGTATAATATATATAGCACTATTAGTCATGTCTCAGGCTTAGTACAGAGGAGTCTATTGTGCAAGTTATTAGTATAAAACTGGTTTATGATCGTATGCTGTGGTTTATGAAATGGAAACAAAATCAAGTCTAGATCTATATCGGAAATCCATGTGAATATGATAATAGAGAGAATTATGATTACGCAGAATTTTTATATTGAAAAAAAAAGAAATGCTAAAAAAGGAAAAAAATATTTAATAATAATGTCCATTTATAATGTGATATTTCCATACCGGTAATTGAAAGCATGCTCAAATCACTACATTATTATTACCACGGTCAATGGATTAGTGTGTTCTTAATTTCCTTCTCAACTCCCTGGGGAGGTATAAGGAGATATACTCCAAAATATACGCACATGCATGCACACACACAATGCATAGACTATACGAGGCCATACCACACCGACTCACAGATGCAATGTCATGTAGAGAGAGAGAGAGGGGGTGGTGAGAGAAACGGAGAGAGAGAAATGGAGACAGATCAGAGAAAAGGCTGAGGGAGGAAAGATCAGACACACACACACACACACACACACACACACACACACACACACACACAAAATGATAGACAAACATTCACACAATCTCAAAGACTAACTTACATGCATTTGTAGACATTATATGGCAAGAGAAAGAGAAAAGAAAGAATAAACATACAAGTTTAATTCTGTCTCTCTCATCGCCTATGGGTGAAATATTCCTGCCGCAACTTAAAACAATAATTCAATCAATCAAACATCTCTCTCACACACACACATCCATACACACACAGCCAAACAAACACACACACACACACACGCATACACACTTACAAACACACACACACACACACACACACACACACACACACACATATTACTGTCCCCATTGTAACAGGAATCAGATGATTAATAGCTCATCCACACAGGCACCTCACGACACAACCTCGCACGTACACACACCACAGAAGTATACTAAGTTAGTATGTGAGGTATTCTCCTCTTCGGAATCACGTCAGCAGTGGTAAGAGAATTACAACCACATAGATGCCACGGCTGTTTCTAGGCAGCAGCCAGAGGAATCATGGGTAACACTATAACCATCTGCTAGTCTGTGTTTATGTGTATACATATATATTTTGGGTGCGGTGGTTGTTGTATCTTATGAATCACTCCGTGCTGAGACTTTGTTTCTAGACATGAAGGAATTTTACCAAAAATCTTGTTATTCCTCCCTGGAATCGTAAAGGAATTGGTTTCAAGAATTACAATATATATCAGGATTTTTCACAAGATCTGAATTCTTCAGAGATTTGTCTGTTTGTTTTGGTGAATTCTTCAGATGTTTTGTGTGAATTCTTCAGAAGATTCTGTTATCTATGAATTCTTCAGAAACTGATGCTTTCCGTGAATTCTTCAGAAACTCATGTTTTGTGTGAATTCTTCAGAAACTCATGGCTTGTGTGAATTTCATATTTTGTGTTGTTATGCTGATTGGAAATTATAAAAGATTGTGACACGTGGAATTATAATATACAAATCATCTGCTAGTACATTGGTATAATAAGGCCATCAAAATTGGTCCATATTCATGGATATTAATGATACTTGACTGAAAATTGTGACACTGACATTTTTTCTTCATGATTGGATTGTATTTAGTGAAGATTATGGGACTGTCAAAGATTGATGACAAAGGTACTGATGGTGGTGGTGTCGATAATGGTGGCGCCGATAATGGTGGCACCAATAACAATGGCGCCAATGGTGACACAGAGACGTGGTACTTTTGCAGGGTTGCAGCAAAGGTGACGGCACCGGGGCGTCCCGAGAAAATGTCCGATATCGGGACGGAACCAGAAGTCAACCGGACAGGTGACAACAGCGACAGCGATGACGACGACAGTGGTGGCAGAGATGATGTGGATACCAGTGTCCAGCTGGAGCAAGATGACGATGATGACATGTCGTCTCCTGACGTCAGTAGAGAGAAGATAACCGAGAATAGAAATGGTAAGTGCAGTGATGCACAAACTACACATAGCTTATACAGTGTCCCCTCAATATAACGCTGAATTTGGGGTCCATGACATACCACCTGCCTTATAGTACCAGCCTTATATGATAGTACAGGTAAATAACGAAAATAAAAATGGGATCCACATCTGACCCAGCCTTATATCTGAATCCGCTGTGTATCGAACAGGCTTATATCGAAGGGACACTGTATTGTCAAAACAATGCATTGACACCGTCCCTTGTACCACCACCGTTGGTCTAATCTGTTTTGACAACCTTACATACTTTCCTACACAAACAGCTTATCGACTATCAGCTGACTATTACCAGTTCTTAGTTATTTTATCGTCTGCTTATCTGAACATGTATTATACATACAGTGTCCCCTTGATATAATGCTGAATTTGGGGTCCATGACATACCCCCGCCTTATAGTACCCGCCTTATACGATAGTACAGGTAAATGACAAAAATAAAAATGGGATCCACATCTGACACCACCTTATATCCGAATCCCCTGTGTATCGAACAGTGTTATATTGAGGGGACACTGTAATTTGTCTATTTGGTTCCTGGATATGTCTGACCGTAAACAGAAACCGAATTTCCGGTTATCTGAATCATTTTATATAGGAAAATATTGGGTCCCGGTAAAAACCGTGCGGATAGCGAGGGAACCGGTTATCGGAAGTCCAGATATACGGCGGTCGACTGTACAATAAACTGGAGCCAGTCTGACATTTGCAATCATTCTGGCCAATTCCCATAAACCGGACGTATAAAGTTTTACGACATAGTAATAAGAGTTCAGAAGCCTGGCAACACATCGATATAAACTGGGTACCAAACAACACGACAATGGAATATCGATGTGTGCCTATGTCGAGAATGACCCTATCAGCCTTGGTAGCCATGTAGCCAACCTATATACTATTTCCCTAACTGTTTTAAATGGGTACTGACTAAAACGGTGACACGTCATAACGGTGAATGGCTAAAACGTTGACAATTGGACAAAACGGCGAAATCAATTAGACGAAATGGCGAAATGATTGGATGAAACGGCGAATTGAATTGGACAAAACGGCGAATTGAATTGGTCAAAAAAAGCGACAGTATATTAATTAATTAATTAGCATGTTCGCTGTTCTATTACATCATACTTATTGATTATTTAAACTAGAGACACTAGAAAAGAGCGCTGTAAAAACAAATCTCCCATCATCTCGCGGTATCATAGAAAAGTATTAACGTAACTCATCCTCAGATGTGGAACTAGGTCATTGTATGCCATTAACATTCGTAATTATAATGGGTATTAATAATACAAGGCTGATAAAGAAAAGATTACTGTTTTCTAATATTTCACTAAACTTAATGTTATCAAAGCAAATATGCAATGTGTTAGCGATGTACATCCATTTAATT
>JAUTBQ010193930.1:0-10151 GCA_032361185.1 Lepetodrilus ovalis | reverse complement strand
CCATTTTTATTTTTTGTTATTTACCTGCACTATTATATCAGGCTGGTACTATAAGCCTGGGGTATGTCATGGACCCCAAATTCAGCATTATATCGAGGGGACACTATACCTTATTGCAGATCTTCAAATGACCACCAGAAACCCCTCTAATTTGAACACTGAAATATGATTGTTTATCTTTTTATTTTTCCTATTTTTTAAAAATTAATTTAAAGTGTTTTCGAGAAATGTTTTTATGTTTTTCTGTCTTTCAACTAACAACAGTCATGACTTAAAACCGCTGTGTAGAACAAGTCACAGATGTATATTGTCATATTTTTCATGTTTTTACTTTACCAGCAAGCAAATATTAGAGCGTGACATCCGAAAAATCAAATGCCCCTAAACTATATATTATTCATATAATATATTAGAAATAGCCTCGGATGATAAGGGCCTGATAATGTTGTCTTGAGTACAAACATGCAACAACCCCCCTTAGTGTTTACGAGGCTTGGAATCCAGGCAGATAGATAGGAGTTAAAGCAGAATGTGCTGCAAACATCCCATTTAGCAGTCTCATTTAGCAGTCTCATTTAGCTGTCCCAGTCAGCAGTCTCAGTCAGAGGTCTCAGTCTCAGTCAGTGGTTTCAGTTTCAGTCAGATGTAGCCATCTGGTGCCACCATTTGTCCAGTCGGACAAGAGTTACCTACCCCTGATTGTTGGCACCACTGACCTACTGCCATCTTAGCCTTGGGAGAAATCTATCACTGATAATGTTAGTGGTTGTTTTGGGAGGCTGGCGAATCATGTCAGAGGTTATGATATGGGGGCTGGCAGGTCTAGTCAGCTTGTTCTGGAGGCTGTCAAAGGTTCTGGATTGGCAATTCTAGTAAACTGTTCCGTAGGTTCTGCATTGGCAATTCTTGAAATGTTCTTGGGGGCTGGTTATGGTTCTAGATTGCCAATGCTAGTAAAATATTCTGGGCTGTTGTAAAAGATATTTTATAGGCTGTTGAAAGGTCCTGGATTGGCAATTCTAATAAAATGTTCTCCAGGTTCTGGATTAACATTTCTAGTAAAGTGTTCTAAAGACTGTCAAAGGTTCTAGTAAAGTGTTCTAGAGACTGTCAAAGGTTCTAGTAAAGTGTTCTAGATACTGTCAAAGGTTCTGAACTGGCAATTTTAGTAAAATATTCTGAAGGCTGTTGTTAAATATTTTAGAGAGCAGTGAAGGTTCATGATTGGTAATACATGTAAAAGGTTTCAGGTTAATGGCAGTTTTTGTAAAGGTTTCTGGAGGCTATCAGTATCAAAGACTATTGTGGCTGGGAATTCATGGCAAATATTCAAAAAGATGGCAGTTCATGTATAGCAATATATAGTTTCTATCACATTTTCCATGTCAGTTTAGAAACAAAAATAGTACATTAATATGTTCATTGCTGTTACCATAAACATAGGATCTAACATTTACGTATTCTTATCAGATGCATAGATTTGGTATGCTGAACATCCCATTATCGCAAATTATTCATGTTAGATGTACTTTAGACATATTTGCCATGGTGTTTTTATTCATCCATTATAAAGATAAATTGGTCATCATTGTGAATAACATGGAAGCCACATGAAAGTAGCACTAAGGACCAGTCCACAATAACAAAAGACATTCCCATGGTAAATCATTAGCAAATTTTGCACAGTCACCCTATTGCAAACTTTTTGTTAATTATCAACAAAGAGAATTCTCAATCCACCGAACCTGTCCCATGGGGCTTATTGATAGGCTGGCTATGAAAAAAAACAACAAGGTTCTTAGCAATTGTATAGATTGGGAAAAAAAATATGATTGAACCATATTAATTTATTAACTAGTCAGAGTTCGGCAGTATGGATTGTCCGCCTGTCCGGGGACAGTTATTATCCGCAAGCGGATAAGTGGATTAGTTCAGATTAACAAGTCTTTTACCTACAGTTACATGTCCGATAGGGCACAGGGACAGGTACCTCAAAAAGTTAATGTAGAGCCCTGCTAGTTGTCTAAATAATTACGCAAAGCAACAAACAAAAAGCACCACGACTCTCAGAACAAAGAATTACTCTATCAGTATTTTAGTCGGCATGCTGACTTAATCAGATTACCACGGGACAAATATGGCGCATTCTCGGGAACGTTCAGGTTTCCTGTGATTGACAAGCTCTTCATTCCGTGGATGATATAAGCTTTGAGACGACATTGATTTCCATGATCAGCTGCTGATAATGATGATCAATTTGATTTCTGTCAAATTAGCGTGATCTGGGGAACATCTGAGTAGCATTGGTGCCAGATACTGGTGAAGACAATGAATCATTCACGAGTACACGGAGGATTTGGTTAAAGATTATTTCAGACTTGGCAGATTTCCGTTAAATGTTCATAAATGTTTATTTTTAGAAAAGAACAAAAACATTGTTCGTATTATTAGGATTTTATGTTTTATTAGAGTGGTTGCACACAAGTGACCATCACCTACATGTTGTAAGCAAAATACGAGATCAATTTTGAATATCAATACATATATGGAATGTCATGATAAGATTGATATCTGCATCATGTAGGATACAATTTAATACATGCTATCATTATTACATATAGCACAGTCTGATTAATAATGTCATAAATGAGGTATCTTCCTCACTTCAGTGGGCGTGAAATTGACATCTTTGGTGGGTCATTAAATGTGTACATATATAGATACCAGGTCAAGGTCATGGTGTCTGTTTTCAGAAGCTGGATCTTTGTTTTAAAGACTATCAATAGTGTCGGAAGGTGAAAGTAAATAATTTAAGTATACAGTATATTGATTGGTATTGTATTTATATGAAAGGAGTCGCTGAAATTATTAACCTTATCCTGGCTGCAGGCAACCGGAGATGCCCTAAAGAGCTGCATTTGTGGATAATCCAGGGTTAAACTGATCTAAGGGATATTTTAATTAGGAGTATTTGGTTGAGAACAAGGTTGGGACACAGACTATGTGTTTTATCATGCAAAAGATAACATGCATTTAATTTTCAGTGGTACATTATTATTTTTGTTATGCATGTGTTCTTGGACTGCAATTTTTCATTTACAACAAGTCAGATTTTCTTTGGTCTGCTTGTATCAAGCAATTTGTTTGAATATTGACAATTAAGAATGAATTTCGTCATTCATATTCAATGCCCTATTTATAGCAATCAATGAGAAACAATGAGAAACAATGAATAAATATGAAAACATTTAGCATTGGTGGAGCTGATTAATCACAGAGCCAAGTACTTCAGGAATAGACAACTTGTCAGATTGTCAGTCAATCTGACAACTGAAATGACAACCAGACAAGATTGCCTCTGTCTTTATCTGATTGAATCGACCCAATAAATTGAACTCTTTCTGAGCGTAATGAAAATTGCCAACAATAGTCATTTCTATGCCCTGACATTTTAAGTTTCTATGAGCATTAAATTGCTTTACTTGAAAACTTTAAAGCAGTTTGATTACTTATTGACCTAATAACCTTCCTTTGACACTTTGTTGTATAATTTTAGTGGTTAGAATTTTTTTTATGAAAAGAATATACCGTAGGCAGAAAGAATAGAAAATAAATGTAAGTATGACATTTAAAAAATTAAGCTTGCAATGAGTAAATGGTGATGAAGAATATTCAATTTGGGATAAAGTCTGTCCATTCATCCACACCTAATCATGTACATCAATGAAGAATATTTTGTTGGATGTTTTTAAAAGTTCCATGGGAGTTATTTTCTCAGCATGTACACTGTGTAGTAATTTGTACAGAAAAAAAATAAAATAAAATAAAACAAATTATGCAGAAAAAGTCTCACAAGATTCAAGATCCATGATGTCATAAAATATCACCTGGATTTCTGGCCAGGACCAGACTTTTAATGAACCAGATGAACTGGATGTGGACTCAATTAACCTAACAGATTGATCATTTATGAATCAGTTCAAGGTTTTTTTTCTCTCACAATTTTGAAGGCGAAATTGGTGTTGCGGTTAAAGACCCTGTGCAAAAAAACACAAAAAAAACGTAAACTTCCCAATACCACAAGAGCTACGAACACGAACACGTGTACATTCCTAATCCTGCCAGGCGGCTCCGTCGAATGTTATCAGCGTGGTTACCTATGCACAGCCAATACGAGCAACCGGTTACCATGTATGTTTTGTTTATCTAATTTCATATTATCAACTGGTCACGTGTGTGTACGTTACTTGTGTTGGCCTAATTGGCTTTCCGGATGTGGAAAGAGGGCTCCTCTCTGACAAGAGTTGTAATTCTGTCTTATCTCACTCATTTGTTGTCTGTCTCTGCGGATTATACCCATAAGGATGTGCAGGGGAATTCTTTTTGAAAGGTAACCACGAGTCTGTTTATCTAATTGGCCTATGTTGGAGAGGTTTCTTAAGCAACGTTCATTGCATTTGCGCGATAAGTAAAAATGTCAGGAGATGTGTATCAGGCCATAAGTTGAGCCAGTGGTTACACGAGACGAGACTACGGGCCGCTTCACTTTGGTCTGTCAGGTTCCCAATCCTAACCACGTAATACTGCTAATAGTAATCACATTGTAGACACACAGCTAATTTATTATTGTCTTGGTTTATCTTATTTAGAGTTCTACTTCTAAACCATTTGGTTTGTTGCGCAGTATAAATGTTTTACAGTGTCCTCTGTTATCTAGTGTGGTCTATTAATAGCTGTTATTTGACATGGTTGGTAGTGCCCTTGACAAATACTAATGCTAGGATCGGAGTTTTGAAGTATGCTTTCAAATCGGTGTTTCATATCATGTTAAACTAGCCATTTTCAAAGTCAACATGTTCAACATGGTCCTTTTCTATGAGATATTTGAAGTACAGATGTATTGACATGATAATACATATGTATTACAACTGTTCAAGTAACAGTATGTAGTTTTATGGACATGGAAACTTACTTCAGACTTTCTACCTTCTACCAGCTGGATTGATTACAATTCATGCTCTATAAGCACTGATATATTAAGTATTACAATTCATGCTCTATAAGCAATGATATATTAAGCATTACAATTCTTACTCTATGAGCACTGATATATTAAACATTACAATTACTAGTCTGTAAGCACTGCTATGTTAAGCATTACAATTCCTGCTCTATAAGCATTGATATATTAAGCATTATAATTACTTTTCTATAAGCACTGATATATTAAGTATTACAATTCCTGCTCTATAAGCAATGATATATTAAGCATTATAATTACTTTTCTATGAGCACTGATATATTAAGCATTACAATTACTGATCTATAATCACTGATATATTAAGCATTACAATTACTGATCTATAAGCACTGATTTATTAAGCATTACAATTCATGCTCTATAAGGACTGATATTAAGCATTAAGCACTGATATTTTAAGTATTACAATTACTGATCTATAAGCACTGATATATATTAAGAATGCTATGACCGTCATCCAGCAAGGAGAAATGTAAATGTTATTCCTTGTCTCTGGAGGCTGCTGGATCTCTAAGATTCCTGTATCAGAGTGTGATCATGTGAAGATTTGTTTACTTCTTTGCTTCTCCTCCCAACTGACAGTTTTGTGGCCACGGATAGAATAGCTGGAAGGTGTACAGTGAAGTACATTTTGACGACTTTCTTAAGGAATCGTGTTAATTTATTTCTTCATCTATGTAAAAAGTTATGGCCTAGCGGCATAAAACTTATAAGTGCACTTCTTCAAAGTTGTTATTTTTTTGGTTTAATAAAAATAGTTTAATTGCACTTCATCGTTATTTAGTTTATGGTTTTAGTAGAACTGTTACAATCATTAATGTGCATTTCTTCAACTTTATTCATCGCAAATGGGTGAAAGATTCCCGCAGCGACATTAAACTCCATAATCACTCACTTCAACATTATTCGGCTTATGTTTTAGTAAGAAAAGTTTAAAGTGCATTTCTTCATAATTCTTCAGCTTGTGCTTTAGAAAAAAACATTAAATTACACTTCTTAATAGTTTAGTTACTCTTCTTAATTGTTTAGTAAAAATAATTAAATTGCACTTTTCCATCATTATTTAGTTTATGATTGGTAACAAGCAATGTATGTCTTCAGTGCACGTCTTCAAACTCTTCATCATTTCTCAGTTTACTTTAAAGTGCATCTGTATTCACTTTATGGTGTAGTAGCACATATTAACAAAATTAAATATGTTAAAGTGCACTTCTTTATCATTATTCAATTTATGGTTTTGTAATAAGCTTTACAAGCATAATTCTCAACAGCTGGAAAGGAAATTATTTTTTTTTTTTTTAAACTAGACAAATTAGCCAGTGTTCGCAGGTGACCAATGTTTGACCTGTAGACAGTCATTAATGTAGGGAAGTATAATCCCTGCCATCAACAGATCGAGTATCCAATTACTTTCCGATCTTCCTTCATGATATTTTTAGCTAATGCTCGTGGGCATTGCATCATGATGATGATGATTTAATGCTCGGTGAGTTCGACACACAGTGTATCATTCTTTGATAGGCAATAATCACGATGACTCGGCGAATGTGTTTTTCTCGTGAAATCGCGACGACAGGATCATGGTTCGTGGCAACATTTTCGTATTTTGTTTGTATTGTGGTCCAGGCAGTGATGTGGGTTAGAAATTATACAGATTTATTCCAGGATAAATGTGGGTGAAATATTCGCGTTGTGACGAAAAACATGAATTTCGATTGATCAATCCAGAATTAAATGTTCGCCATGACAGTGGACATTATTTTAATATAAACATGGATCAATATATGGAAATATCTTCACCAGCTGTCCAGTGTTGATGTGTCGATGAGTGCGTGATGTAGGTCACTACGACCTGATGAATCATGTGACAATTTGGGTGCATCATGATAGAGACAGTTCACAATATGCAGTATTTGATGGTTCAGTTCACAAGATGCAGTATTTGATCGTTCAGTTCACAAGATGCAGTATTTGATGGTTCAGTTCACAAGATGCAGTATTTGATGGTTCGTCTTGATGTCCGACTAGACCATGATAGTCTCAAGGGGAGAAACCAGTGCACATGGTTGGAATGTTCTTGTTTCTGTTCCATCGGACATTGTACCAACGGTTACACATTCATGGGTTTTCTGTATGGTAGATGGAACGTGTATTTGATTCACTGACCTGTATATAAAATATTAGCCTAGGTATTCAGAAATCAAAATTAGAATCTTGTTGGTTTTTTTCCCATAGGACTGCACTGACAAACAAAAGGATGTCCATAAATAAAAAAAATTGAATCCTGACGATTTACAGGACTACTTGCATGCCAAAGGACATTCAGATATCTAAATCATATTATTGATATTTGTCCACAGGAACACTACCAAGCTAAAATCGTCTTCAGAAATCTGAAGTTTGAATTGACATTTTACAGGAACACTGACCAGTTAAAGGACATTCTGAAACCAAACTTATTGTTCTTGCTATTTGTCCACAGGAACACTGACAAGCGGAAGGAGAAGTCTCGGGATGCCGCCCGATGCCGTAGGAGCAAGGAGTCGGAGGTGTTTTACGAACTGGCGCAGAACTTGCCGATAGCACCGTCCGTGACGGCCCAGCTGGACAAGGCTTCCATCATGAGGCTGGCCATCAGCTTCCTCAAGATATGTCAGATACGAGAAGAAAAACAGTGGATCGGTGAGTGACGCCATTCTTACTTAGCTCTTGTCAGAGACACTGTAGAGCCCAGGGCTCTGGATTAGCATATGCCTGAAGTTAAAATTTTATTGTGGGCAACCTATTTTTTGCAACATTTATAGCACTTTTGGTGCCTTTGCAACTTGCCCTGACTTGCCTTGGAGGCAAGTAACTCCAAATGTTAGTCTGGAGCCCTCGAGGCATTTTTCTCCAAAACATATTGAAAAATATTATTAATAAAATAATAATTCATATGAAATTATTGACAAGGGCTATTTTTTTTACATAGATCTATACGTCTTTTTTTTTATGTATTGGTTTGACATCAGACTACGTTTGAGTGTTTATGTGTTTGGAACATCGTTAACATTCTTCCCGCTGGATGGAAATGGAGATGCCCTGTTGGATACAGATGGGCTTTGATTGAATCCAGAAGTGCAGATATTTTAGTCGCACTATGTAGAAATTAGCTCATTCACATAGCTGGAATTTAGCAAAATGTTGGTTGTTTTTTTTATGTCTGAAAACTGTTATCTGAATGCACCTTTAATGCGCAGAATGATCACCCAAAATTTTAGGACCTGAACATTTTTATTAATTACAATTCCTGAACATTTTTATTAATTACAATTTAATGCTTTAATAAATAAAAACGACATCCACTCTGTATACAACACCTAAACACTTTGAGATATTCACGGCATCGTTATCGCAGATTTACGGACTTCACGCTTCAGTGCCCATAGTCCAGTCTCGTCCGCTCGGCACCGACAATGATTCAAGGTATATGTACACCTTTAACGCGAGGACATCCGCACCCAGACTCGAATTAGGTGGCCATTGATACGCGGAGAACATGCGAGCTCTAGATTAACCAGACATACATCTCAATTATTGCAATGCTTTACATAACGTCTTCAGCGCAGACTGAACGGGCTTCCTGCAACCCAATGCCCAGGAACACGTTGAAGTGCCCCCATTTCCTTCTTGCTGCCTGCTTTTGATGCCAGCCCTTTTTACACTTGTACATAAAGCAGAGCTTTCGAGGGATGCTGAGGATTAAATAACCACTTGTTGCTCTTTTCGTAGTTAACAAGGCTGCATCGTCGCTGATGGCTTTCATTTGTTTGTAATTTGATTATGAGATCTTTATTGGCCTGGGTCTTGGTTTTATTGATAATAATTTGAGCATGTTTTAGTTTCAGTTACAGGCAGAATTTACTAATTTTGCGTAATTTTAAGACGAACAAGATTGTGACTTTTTATCCGTTATATTTGAAAGCGAATTTATTTACAAAAAATGTATGAGTTTTAGCTGTACATCTGAAGTGTGAATACTGAATGAATGCAATATTAGTTTATCTGCAAAATGTAGTTAGTTAATGTCAATGTGTGATTGATTAAATTTAACACAACTTCTCAAGTTTGAATTCTCTGTAACTCACAATAATACGTAAGCATTATTAATATTAAAAATCACCACAACATTGTATTAATATCCCGGGGTGGGTGGTAGCACAGTGGTAGAACGTTTGGACTTCAGAGCCAAAGGTCATGAGTTCAAATCCTGCCCTTGGTGGCCCCCGGCATCAATGTTCGCTGAAGTTACCTTTCTGACGCAATATTAATGGGATGTGTAGAGTGGCAATACAGATATGATCCTTGGTCTGTCAGTACCAGCCGGTGCTCGCAGATTTACTGCAACAGTCAGCGCTACAGATGTTGCGGGTTTCCTCCTGCCCTAAACTGTCAAGTCGTGATATTAGTGAAACTTGAGATTCTAGAAAGCAACTCTAAACTCCATTACAAATCTTTTTAAAAAACACATTAACATGCCAGTATACATGTTTTATGACATTTATCAACTACCAAAAATCTCACGTAATTGACATAATTTCTCAATGTTTACATCAACATGTCAAGTTCTATGCATAATATTTCCATAGTATTATGTTTCCATTCTTTCTACAACTAGTGCAAGTAGTTTATCTTCTCTTCCGTTCCACCTAGTTTTAATTGGAGCACTTTTTCCCCTAAGGTAGAATTGTTTGCATTCTATCTGCAAGTGATAGGCTAATATTATTGTGTCAGTATCTGCTGGGAAGTTTATTATTCTGTTATTGTATACACACATCAAAGGTCAAATATTCCATAACACACACGCCAGGAACAGACTGTTAATATCAATATCTGAATCAGTGCCTGTTTATACTTCACAAGAAACATGATGTATGTAATTGTTAAGAAAGTATGAATCTAACTGAATCTCGAGCGATACGATGTAAGCAGTTGTCTTTCACTGATGGTAGAATAGGCTGGATGTCCTTAAGGACTTGGACATTAATTGTGCTATACATGTACAGTGTCCCCTCTATATAAGGCTGTATTTGGGGTCCATGACATACCCCCAGCCTTATAGTACCAGCCT
>JAUTBQ010193919.1:0-10151 GCA_032361185.1 Lepetodrilus ovalis | reverse complement strand
ACTTTAAGTTAACATGCATACTCAGAAATGCTAATAATCTAATTTATATTCATAATTAGCCATATCATAAACGTAGGAGCGGTCATAATTAAAACAATTCAATATATGGTATGGTTAATAGATAAACCTCGATTATCCAGCCAATAGCATTAATTCTTAAGATAAATATTTATAATTATATTATTAATAAATCAAACACTAATATACATCAGTAAACCTACTTTTAGTTTGTTCATAGCAAGATGTAATAAATTATTGGTTTTATAATCTATAATTTCTATATATTTAATACTGGCTGGATAATCGAGGTCCATGCTAATTATAAAAAATTTAAATTGCAATTATAAAAAATGCTCAACTTTTTCAAGGTGGCATCAAGTGGATTATTGTTAAGGGGACCCTCCTTGGTAATAATCATCAAAAAAACCTTAGGTAGACCTCAATTCCGGGTTCAGGCCAAAAAGTGGGTTTGGCTGCCGGACTATATCTGATGTGGCTAGAGAATCATGCAATTCAAGTATTTCCAGAATTAGAGTTTTTTTTTTATTTGACATTTCTTAATTGCCTGAAGGGAAGAAAGAGAAAATATAACATTTGAAATTTTACAGCTTTTAACATATTGCAAAGCCTTTGCTTCTGCAGATAATACAGATGTTCCATCTGGAAGTCTTCATGATATTGTGTGTTTATTAATTATAGCTGCTGAAGTGACACTGTTGCCATTTATACTGTTGCCATCAGTATAAATATAAACATGATGAGGATAATTTGATTTAAGTTCGGAAAAATGTTGGAAATGTTGGAAAACTAGGGGATTGGTGGAGGATTTGGCAGGTTTGGTCAAGTCCATATTTTATTTTATTTTGTTTTTGTAAAGGGGTTTATAGTAGCTTTCTAGAATCTTTCACTAACATGTTGACTTGTCAGTTTAGGGCAGGAAGAAACCCGCAACATATGTAGCGCTGAATGTTGCAGTAAACCTGTGAGCACTGGCTGGTACTGACAGACTAAGAATGATAACTGTAGTGGCACTCTACAGACAGTGCATTCTACCAATATCGCGTCAGAAATGTCACTCCTGCAAACATTGACCTTTCGCTCCTAAGTCCAACGTTCTACCACTGCTTTACATCCTACCCCTATGGGCTTAACCAATTAGTAGTTTGAATATTTTCCATTGGGATATGTGCAGAAAGAAGGTGATCCTTCATAAGGATGCCCAATGGAGAAATAGCAGTAGTTTTACTTTCCAACAAAGTAGAATATTCTGGTTCGAAAACACATTCATATGCAGGATTAGTAAGTAGACGTGCGACAAACCACATACAACGTACACGATTCACTGACGGGCTTCTGTTACCTGGTCTAGAGATACACATAACAAATCCAAATTAATAAATAAACAAATTTATTCGCTTAATTGGCAATACAAACAGAACTATGAAGAACAACACTAAGTTAACTTTCATATATGCTTCAACAATAAACAGACACAATAAATGGGTATCGTAGAATTATTCAGAAAATGTAATTACATGTCGTTAGATGTCAATAATATTGTAAACAGTTTCAGAAGATGTTGAGCTCAACTGGCTGTACTAAGTAATGGTTAAGATATTCAATGCATACAATCACAGATCTTGATTGTCCTAATTGACCAAATATGAGTAATAAATGCAAAAGATATTCAATTAGCGTACGTAGTATCATTTTCGTTTTGTGAACAAGTCTACTGTATATGCCGACAGCACGGGGAAAATTCAAATTCTTTGGAAACTGAGATGTGTCCATTATTTACAACTGGAGTCGTTTTTCCTATGAGCTCCCAGCTCCAAATTCAGTCAAAAACAACCCACCCCAGTCATTTTACCCAACAATGTTATTTCTTTATATAACGTTATAGTTTTCATTCAACTGCCCTCCTATGCAAAAATAGCTACGGCCCTATTTAACTATCGAGTATTGGGGAATATGTACATCAGTAAATAACAACTTTTGCGTGAACAAACATAACTTAAGTAATCGTACATAGAAATTTGTTTGACCATATTATCTAAGTCAACCATCTGTGATTGTATGTATGCCTTTTATACAAGTACAAACACTAGCAGATTACATCTGGTAGTACTGGGTCCACAGAACACCTCACAGAACACCTCACAGAAACTGGAGTGTTACCACATGAGAACCTTACCTGTGGTAGTTTAAATAACACTCGGAGAAACTGCTGTTCAATAGAGAACGCTTTGCCCTAGTAAATGCATACAAGTTCCCAAAACACAAGTCAAGCTGAATGATCAGTCAGTTGCTATAATTCTCACAGCACACATACATTCAATAGGATGGAATTAATAAACGAAATATCTGAAAATCACATATGTTTATTTCTTCTAATATATGGGAGCTGTTTGAAGCACACTGTGAGATAATACATGTGGACAACCACAGTCCTACAGGTAATAACTGCAGATGTTATACCAAGATTAAAAAGAAAAACCTTAGCAAATACAAGCATTTAAGTAGATAATAGATATACAAGTACTTAAATACTCCATACACAATAACTGAACTTCAGGGGGCAAAACAAACCTATACAGCATGATAGTATCTCCCGAGTAGTACAGTAAATAACCTAGATGGCTGAAGTTGTTAGCTGTAAATATTTCATGAAGTGTACATACAAGAATGCTCAATATTGCAGAAATTTTTGTCACAATCATGTTGGCCAATGACACTAAAACTATGTATCAATAAGTGGCAGAGGGAAATAAAAAAAGATAACTGATCAATGTTCACAGAATATTTATTCAGCATGAGTTAAATGGTATGAAATGGGGTATATCAGGGACAGCAACAACTAAGCAATCTGGGGAACTATCTATTAATATTTTGTTTGTTGGCTCGGAAACTTATTTTTGTGTATATATTGTTAAAGTTAGAAACATTTTTAGTTACTGCTACTTAATTACAATGATTTTATAAATATAAACAAAATACATTTAAGATACATTTTTTTAATGGTGTGTTCACATTGGTCAACAGGAGAAAAGTGTACCAGGGTTAATATTGCAGACTGTAGTCAATGACGCTGTAGCGAGAGTAGGAGGTCTAGCAAAGGCCGAGTCTGTGCACTGGAATGTTAGTCCCCGGACATGAAGCATACATAAAATAACCATGTACATCAAACCAGTCAAACATAACTGCTGCCAGGCGTATTCAAATGTAACATCTGAGAGAAATATACATTGATAACATCGGCAGCTGTCCACCATATATATACTACGATGACGGTGGTAGCAAGGGATAGATACATAACATGGGGAAATTTGGGCAAAATGGGGGGTGGTGGGGGGGGGATGTATACAAGGGAATAAAAGAAAGCATTCAAATATTGCAAATCCAAAAGATATTCTGATCATGGAAGACAAACACACATACATAAAAATACTTAGCTTGAACATGATCGATACAAAAATAATTCTGCAGGGCCAAAATATGCAGAAACAATAATCAAAACTGCCGTAGCCAGCATGCGCAACTTACGAAATGTCAATATAACATCTAGCCATGCTTCAAAGGGGAACAACTCTTGCATTCAATAGTGAATATGTGCTTATCCTGGCAGTGTCTGTGTGCCTGGAGTTTATGTGATCTACATAGAAAGTATTTTACCTTGCCACGATCAGTGTGACTGATTTACCCACAAAATGCATCGTAAAAGTAAATAATGATTCACACAACAATCAGTTAATCAGCCTGATGCTACCACAACAGAAATACATAATATTTATACATTTTGTAAGCCTACTGCAGTCAAATATTTGTTCTGGAATGTACTCAAGCATTTGCATGGTGATACCAGAGTTATCTACCTTGCAATCATGCTCTACCAACAGATGCAACATTAAACAAAGGACAGATCTGCTTTAAACCCTCTCCATGCTGCAGGCAACCGGAGATGCTCTAAACAGCAGTCTATGTCCATAATCCAGCAGGGAGAGGGTTAAGGTTTGCGCCTTTAATGAGAAAACGTCTCCTTTCCTATCGCCAGTCACATGACTGTCGACCAATCAATATATTGCTATGATAGCTGCTAGACATGTCATGACGATTTTCCTGTGTTCGAAATAGAGGGGTTCTTGGGGTATCTATGGGATCCACTGCAAATTACAGATTTGACCACCATTAGCAATGGGCCTATGGAGAATGACTCCCTCATTATTTATGGAATTTCTTACACTATATCGCACAAGATACATGTAATAAATTTATTGTTTACCGTATTTGACGTATTATATGCCCTGCTCTGATACACGCCCCCTTTAACTTCTTTTGCCCCGTACCTTTTGTATGATTTTCTAGCAATAATGAGTGTACTGCTTTCTTCTCAACTTTTCAGTACAGCATATTTGCGTTTTTTTTTTGTACTTTAATAATCGCCCACCAACATCAATATTTTATACACCCTGGGCGTATACTACGTCGAATTTGGTACTTCCAATTTTCTGAAACATTTTAAGCTTTCATTTTTGTCGTGAAGCAGCGTTATAGTGCCAATCAGCCAATCATATTACTCCTTTAACCCTCTCCCTGCTAGATAACACAAATACACTGCCGTTTAGGGCATCTCTGGTTGCCTGCAGCATGGAGAGGGTTAAAAGAAGTCACTGCAAATGGGTGAAAGATCCCCTCAGCGATGTTAATCATCATGATCACTCACTGACCATTCCATGATCACTCACTGATCAATCCATGAACAGGAAGTATGGCTGGCTGTTAAAGCCTCCACAAGCCGTGATATAAGTGAAAGAAGCAATTCAATTGACAAACAGAATATGTGTGTAGTGGGTTAACACTGTTACTAGAGCATGCCTTGCAGTACATTCCTGTAGGATAGCTGGTATTATATGTGTACCGGTACCCTATTTTCACATTGGTTCCATCTACAATACTAACAGAAAGTAACTAGGAAATGTGCGCAACATTCATCATTA
Organism: Lepetodrilus ovalis; assembly: GCA_032361185.1. Lineage (NCBI taxonomy): Eukaryota > Metazoa > Mollusca > Gastropoda > Lepetellida > Lepetodrilidae > Lepetodrilus > Lepetodrilus ovalis. The sequence goes on along the minus strand of JAUTBQ010193919.1, from coordinate 5,157 downwards.
TTTACTCCCAGCAAACTTGGAAAATATTTCAAACTTCAACTACTGCTAGGAAACATCAGACAGGAATTGATATATTCCCAGTGGACAGTATGGCAAACCTGAAACTATGCAACATTGAATTCTATTTCAGCAATGTTTGGGTCTATTACTGTTTATTCAGCACTTCGGTATGCATCAATTTGATTAATGTTTCCACATGCATACAATCCAAGATAGTCAAGTAACCCCTTCAGTATTAAACATTCAAATAAATATTGTTGTATTGAAAACTGCAAGCTATTTCACTGATTTCAGGAAAGGTTCGAGCCCATGTGCCTGATTTCTTAACTTTGTTGAACATTGCACCAAATTAGCAGTTCCAAATTGAGACGGACAGTTTGACTGAAAGTGTCTCTTAAATAATGTTCTGACTGAAAGTGTCTCCTAGATCAATCTAGAAGCAGAGAAATGCTGCATGGAATACTCCAAGTGCATGCCCGTCTATTCTGACATTTTCTTTTGTCGAACTTCATGGACGCTAACAACTACACACATGTGTCATGAGCAACTTCAGCTCCTATTTTCTCACTCTAAACTTTTATTTCTACAAATAAAATATCGACACTTCAGTTTTTTACCAGGATTGCCAATCATTACAGGTAATTAATGTTCTGTGTAGTACTCAGCTTGCTGTAAAACGTTATCGAAATAATTTCCCTATTTTTTTTTATTCCAGATTTGGTGCAGATTTCACAAAGGAAAACCATTAACGGTTACTTAAATATAAAACATCTATCAAACACAAGAGGTAGATAAATAAACTGACGATTAACACAATCTCCACCCACACAGTCACAACATCAGTCTACTGTAATTAATCTCTCGTCCCGCTACAAATTATCAGATCTAATCTACACAGCTGCATCAACGCTATATTAGGTGTACAGTGTACCGGTAATTGAAAGCTTAAATACGGGTCCCATTTGTCTCAACTGCTATACTGGTCATTCTCTACTATAAGCCTGTTTATACACATTGCATATGGTTTGGGCTGCATCTGGTATTGGTAGCATATTTATTTTCTACATTGATAGTTCATATTCATTATTAATGTAATAGCAAAAATAGTCTATATAAAGGAAAGAAGTGACACATGACACACACATAAGAACAAGACAGAACTGAGCATATATTCAACAATCTATATATACATGTATTGGTTTGAACAATCTGATAGACTGGTAACAATTCCTATTTCTGGGGCAGTATCCTATAAACAGCTTTGTTTGTTAACTTGGCTTAAAGGTCAGCAAAAACACTTAGTTTTCAACATATTTTGACAAAGTTTTCTGAATTTGGCCAAGTCAGCAGTTTCGACTAAAAACTTAAGGTACCAACACTGGCAACAGGTTAGGTTTAAGTTTTAATAACTAAGTCTGCCACATCGGTAGACAAATTCATTTAGACATTTATCAGTGTTATCACAGACAAATATGTCAAAGAGTGATTAAAAGGTAGATCAGCAATTGGTGGAGTATCTATTGTACAAGTTTACACTGAAAAACGACGCACATGTAGATGAACTACACCTTACAATATTAACAGGATACACTGACCAGTTGGCGACCTCATTTGTACGATCCTTTTATAAACATTATTTTAGAGTTACTCGCCCCTGAATTCTCTATCGGAAGCTACCGAATGTTACCGAAATCAATACTTAACTGGGAATTCCACAGGAATGAGCTTGATTTGGATAACTAAGCTTTTCATTCAAACATAGCAAAACCTATGACGGAGTTGATTAAATAATAAAAACTAAATTATTTTTTTGCTTAGCTACTCAATTTGACTGATTTAAGTATTTAAACTAAGCAGTTAATAGGATACCGCCCCTGGAGTGGAAGGACAATGCTTCACCATTTTGCAGTGATCTGCTAAGGCTGGGAGGAGAGCCTGTAGTGCTACAGTATGCCATGGCTGTGGTAATACAGTACAACCACTGTGCCATGGCTGTGGTAATACAGTACAACCACTGTGTCATGGCTGTGGTAATACAGTACAACCACTGTGCCATGGCTGTGGTAATACAGTACAACCACTGTCTCATGGCTGTGGTAATACAGTACAACCACTGTGTCATGGCTGTGGTAATACAGTACAACCACTGTGTCATGGCTGTAGTGCTACAGTACAACCACTGGAATTCAGCTGGTACATACAAACCAAGGATGCTCTCTCCACTGTAGATGAGCTTCAAACTTGAACCTTCAGGTTTAATTGTCCAACGTCGTACCACTGCACCCCCTCCCCTACCCTATAAGCTAAAGAATTGACGCAAACCTACAAACATTTCTTTTACAGCCCTTCTAGTTACATACATGTAAAATCTTTAGTTATTCTATGCCATTTGAAGAAAACTATTTGAAAATATTTCTTATGCAAAACATGGCCACCAGAAGGAATTACATTAATATGCTTGTTGAATGATTAGCAGTAATACAATAAACTGTACAAAGCAACATTAATCTATATCATGGTATCATTAACTATTAATAACGATATTTGTGGCTTTCCAAACTCTTAGGATATACTTATGACTTAAATATGACTTCAATTTGCCAAATTTTGACTTCAGTATTAAATGAATGGTACAATATTGTACAACTCGTTCGCTAATCACCGACAGCGACCCAATGACATCGATGCAGCTGTGTGGGAATTTCAGAAGTGAGTAACACGTGACATGTCCCGTGGATGTTGGCTATGACTAACTACGCTGTTACCATGGCTACACCTTAATATTGGTTGCTGGGCGGTGCTTCTTGAGGTTCTCCTGCTAAAGAAACAAAACAATGAAGAGGAAATTAAATACAGACAACACTCAAATATCATAGGACAGGATGTCCTCATCTCATATTCTCAAGTCAAAATGTGTGCAAAACTAATCTGACAACTTCACGATATACTTACCAGTTGCGTGGCTTGACGATACTAAAAGGACTCGAACAGTACGTGGAGTATTTGGCATATAGAGCACGACAATACTAATATTAAATTCTGAGTCACTCATTTTGCATGGGTTTTGCATATCAGTGAAAACATAAACAAACTTGTATTGAAAATGAGATGATTCATTGAGAAAAGATAATTTTGGAGTGTGTTTTCTTTAACAGAAGAATTTGTTCAAGTCCTTTTAAATACCAACAATATTAAGGGTGTCAAAATAACAGGCTTTAGAAGTAATGGGAAAGGTTCTGGTATATCCTGATTCCTACAACACATGCATCTCCATGGTGCTTCACACGAACATAATATACTAGTAGCTCAGTACTTCCTGTAACGATAGTTTTCCGAAATTTTGAAAAGAAATATAATTGCTCCTATTGACTACATGGGTGTCTTGAGAATATGTGGAAGAGATTGACAATTCAATGAATACTTACTGCTCCAAATGGTTGCTTTGTAACAATACAACAATTATCTCAAGATATTTAGTATGAATTCAATAGAATATTTACTTAAGACTTTGATGTTCAATGAAAAAATTTTCTGTTAGTTATTTTACACAATACATATGCTAATTAACAGAAAGTTTTTCATGTTAATAATAACAACTAAGCAGTTAAATTCCAGCTATCCCAAACAGTGATGTCTAAAAAAACCCAAATAAATTGATGTCGTAGTCCTGGTTCTAATTAGAAAATGATATTTTTTTTCTCTTACTGTCAAACCTAAAATTGTACTATAATAAATGATCAATGACAAATGTTTTGTTTTGTAAAGGATGTCTAAGGATGAAAGATTCTGAGCTAAAAATACATGACAGCGCTGGCATCATGCTATTGTAGTGGTTTGAAGACGTGCAGAAGTGCAGAAAAAAGCAGATTTGAAAAAATAGAACTAGGAAAATACCCAACTGTAATTAACATCATATTTCATACAAGAATATCGAACAATCTTGACGCCATTGTCTGTAGGGAGTCTCAAAATAAACCATCATTAACAACATTGTCAGAAACATGCCATCCTTGCTGAAAAAAAATACGCAAATGATCATAGAAAATTATTCCTTGTAGATAAAAATCACACCACAATTCTATGAAGATAACTTTCATCAGAGGGCTGGTATAAAATAATATCAGTAGTTCTTTAACATAGCGCATTGGCTCCATTCACAGGGCTTGCTCGAAGCGAAAAATATATATATCATATACACAGTAGACTTGTACTTCATTTCGCGGCTTAGATGTATCCCTCTTGCTGCCGGAGTAGGATAAGTCACATAGAACGAGGAAATGCACCACAAGAATCACAAATAGAACGACAGGATGGTCACGAGGCTGGGGAATGGTGTGAAGAGACTGATGTGACCTTTGTGTCTCGAAACACCAAAATACACCCAGAGGATCCCATGGAGTGTGCGTCACTGTTGCACGAGTTACGAGGAAAGACGACGTAGCACCCAGTGTTAACACAGTGCCGGTGTGATCAGACCGATCTGCACAGCACAGCACAGAGGTAAGGCAGCTGAAGGGAGGGCCGATTGCATGAAATTGGGGCAGTCACTGATAATCCCGAATATATCCACGATAATGACAGCAAATAATCCTTTAATTGTGAATTAAATAATCTTTGTATTTCTAAAAAAAAATTAATCTCCATTGTAGAAAGATATGTTACGCACACAGTTTTAGAGAATTCCTTTGCTTTTAAATTATTCCGGGTAATATCTTTAAATTACTGCTCAATTTCAGTTTTAGATGTACTGTAGATGATATATTCAAGTTGACACCATTTGTGCCCCAAGAGTGAGGCTTTTCATGTTATGGCCCATGGAAACCTCAAAGTGAGGCTGCACGCCAAAGTGAGGCTGCACTATTATACTTTCTGAGGATCGATGTCCGACTGCATACCTGGTTCAGTGGGTGGCTTAGAGCGGATCTTGAACCAGGGAGTCTCCTTATATAGGAACCACAGGTTTCCACCCCACAAGACGAGATTCAGAAAGCCGAAGATCTGAAATATATCATCAGTGTTAGCATAAAATAATTATTCAATACTTCATAAAGTGTCACACAAAATATACTAAAAATAAAATTTTCTTATTTTTATTTAAGGATTGACTGTCATTTTTATTACGTTCATCGAGGTATGAACGTAATAAAAATTACGGTC
>JAUTBQ010193908.1:0-10153 GCA_032361185.1 Lepetodrilus ovalis | reverse complement strand
TGCCCATAATTAAAAGGAGTAACACATGATAGAATACAATGACAAAGAGTACGATGTACCCTCAATCCTCTTTATACAAGAGGATATAGAGGGAGAAGTAACTCTCCTCACGGAAGAAGAGGTATTAGATATTATAGATAGTGTTTACACTAATGTATCTAAGACTTTAAAGGATGCTTTCCTAGAGAGAGTGTATGAAGCTAACTACAAAGAAGCTAGAGAGAGATTTGAGATATCTCAAGTTCCTCATTATGGAGACAACAAGGTACTACAGAAAAAGAAAGCTGAATATATACAAGCAGAGAAGCGTAGGTATCAAGCAAGGCTAGTTCCAGCTATGATAGAGGGTGTAGAGTATAACTTTTATGGAGGGCTAGAAAATGCCCGTAAATACAAGGAGGCATTTGATCTCGCAATTTCCCTGGGACTAGCCAAAGGTAAAATAGGAGTTGCCGAGGGACTTGTAGAAATAGGTTCAGACGACATGAATGCAGCTTTGCGATCAATAGGACTACAGGTGTATAAGGGATGGCTAAAATCCTCTTACTACTTGCAGGCTATATTTGCATCGAAGACAAAAGAAGATCTTGATGCCATAGTCTGGAAGGACTCGCTAGATGGATAAGAGACAATATATGTATCTAGCTTTTTATCGGTCAGATCAGGAGAGTGCGACTTGGCTTGATAAGTTGATCTCTTTCGTAACGGGTTCTGTGTATAGCCATGTGGAACTATCCGACAGAAAAGGAAAATGCTTCTCTGTCTCACCTAGAGATAGGAGCACGAGATATAAGAAGATAAATATATTCAACAAGAAGAAGTGGAATCTTGTTAAGGTGTACATTGCAAAAGATGATTTTGAACAAAATGCACAAAAATGGGAGAATCACAAATATGACTACCCTGGTGCAATCACTTCACCAATACCAATCCACATACAATTCAGGAATAGAGTGTTCTGCTCAGAGCTTGCAGCCACGATACTGCACAACTCAAAAGTAGATGAGTTCAAAAAGCCATACACCATATATCCTGGAAAACTGTATAGGATACTAGCTGAAAACAAAACAGGAGAACAACAATGACATACAAAGTAATTCAGGGCTTCACCGCCCTATACAGAGACGGCAAGCTTGATGGGCTTTACCCATTCGGAACAACACTAGACGATGTAGGTGGTGACGAGGGTAGGTTAGACGAATACCCAGAGGGGCTTTGTGAAATAGCTGATGCAGCATTAGTTGCAGAAGCAACAAAGCTCGGCTACATAAAGGAGGGATAATACAATATGAGACAAGGACTAAATACATTTAATCCATTCCCATCAAGTGGGGAGGGACTGACCCCAGCAGAAAAGATCGACCTAGACGAAGTAGAAAACTTCGACGGTGTACCTGGTTCTACTGATTTTGGAACCACGGTTCTATTGAAAGATATAAATACTGGACTCGTCTACGCTAAGGACAAAGACGATAATGTCCATGAGGTTGGACATCCTATATCTAAAGATCCAGACAATGCTCTCATTGACGGTACAGATAGAGGACGGTATGTTCCTAAGCTTGTTAAAGGTAAAGCAGGAGAACCAGTGGTTGCTGACTTTGGTACAGCCAAATTTGTATTTGATACTGTAACAGGTATCCCATATGTTCTTGACGCTACTGGAGATCCAGTACCAGTAAGTATTGGAGATATATTGGCAGAAGTTATTAAATATAATGACGATGCAACTCAACTCGGACTCTCTCCTGCTGATCAAAATGTACAAAAGGCAATCGAAGCTCTCTCTATTATTCCCGAAGTTGATGGACTAGGAGAAATGACTCGTAAACACGAGATCTATAGGCTCAAAGCAGACGTAGGAGAGAATAAAGCAGGATACTATGCAGTAGACTCTACTGGAGTAGTTAGAGCCATTAGCAAACCACAAGACTATATGATATGGAAGCCTGACACTCATTACATAAAGGACCAAATATTCTTTTTTGAGGCGATCAACGGTGTGCTGGATGCACAAGGCAAGAAGCTCAAGGCTCCGCACGGATACTTTGGTAGGTACATGGCTGATTATACCACACCTAGCCACTCACTAAATGCCTCAGAGATAGCTAAAATACACACAGTTTCAAATGGTGGAAGTATATTTAGGGATGCAGTCAATAACATTGAGGCACTTAGGGCAGTGACAAACCCAAGCAATGGAGAAACGAGACAGGACTTATCCTCTTTGCCTCGAGTAGAGTTCTACACATTTAATACAAATGTCGTATCGGGTATTGCCCCAGATGACGGAACAAAAGGTTTTTGGACCTCTACTGTCACTCCTACGAAGAGTGGTGTAGGGTATATAAATAAAAACCCCAATATGTCTTTAGTTGGTGTGGACTACGAAACATATATATCTGCAAAACCGACACATAGAAGTATAGTATCTGATGTCGTAGATAATAGCAACTACTCACTTAAACTAGATGGTGCTGGCGGCTCACTAATCAGTGATAACTATATACCAGTTGACCTTGATAGGGAGTACAGAGCCTCATTTAGTGTTATCGGAAAGTATAATGGCGTAGCTGATAGTTCAAAGCGGACAAGCCATTATCTTGGCGTGGTTACATATGACAGCGACAAGAAGATAATCTCTCCACACTTTCTTACCGTCAGACCTGGCAGCAGGACGACACTCGCCACCGCACTGAACAACGGAGACACCACGGTCACTATCGTGGATGCAACAAGCTGGTTCAATGGTGCTACGTTACACAAGAGAAGCTTCAAGATGCACAAACTTAGAGATGATGGGACCTATGGATATGTGGGGGAAAACGGTAGATACTATGATGAGTTCGGATACAGCCGAGACGGTAGATACAATGCGTATGCAGAGGGCGGCATAGTAGATAACGGAAATGGGTCATGGACTATTACACTAAGTACAGCTTGGGACGGCGGAGTCTTTCCAGCAGGAACATCCATAGATAATACATATAGTGGAGGCTCATATAATTATTGGATATCTGCACGCAACGAGCTCCTAGATGCCAAGCCACATAGATTTTCTTCTGATTGGGGCTCAGACTCATACGATAAGGACGTGACAAGCTACGGAGGGTTCTTTCGTAATGGTACAGCTTTTATTAAATTACTAATGCTTCCAAACTACAGAACAACTAATCTAAATAACTCAGCAGCAGACGGTACTAAAACAACCACTTGGTTCTCAAAGATAGGTCTAGAGTGGAGACATAAGCCTGACACGTCCATAGAACAGCCCGACTTCATAGGAATAGGGAATACATTCGCCAATTTACCAACCACATCTGCAAGCGGAGTAGTGTCAGGACCTGGTGACTATGTGGTGCTAAGTAAAGACGATGTGGGAAATGGTACGATAGAAGCCACGCAATACCCAAGAGGTGTATACTACAAGCAGGATGATGGGTCATACAAGTTTGGGTATAAACTCAATGAAGATGTAACCGTACTACTAGATACAGAGGTAGCGGATGGGACTATTACTAAGAGCGGTACTATTTCACCCAAGCAACTGTATGACAGAATACGAGAAATTGTTAGGGAGCTAGACTCTACATGGAGAAACTCCGCCCATGCAGACTACGCAACAAATGGAACAGTAAGCTTTGAGACTCTAGATAAAGAGTACGCAGACAAAAAAGAGCTAAAGCTTTTAAATACGAGAACTAAAATGTTGTTCTCTATGCACACAAACGGAACAGCGACATATAAGGCACAAAAACTAACTACCACTGATAAGATATCGATAAAGCTTAGCAACCCTACCCAATGGGAGGTAGCGGCACTTACTGATTTTGATATGCCAGACAACAGCATCGCGTTCTTTATCACAACAAAAGAAGAGGTACTACTAAACCAACCTAAGACTATCACACAAGCAGACTTACTTGTAATGCAAGTTGAAAGCTATGTTGGTGATTCAAACACATTCCCAATCGGTAAAGTACACGGCGGCAGATTCCTATTGGCAAACGGTCAAGATATCATTATGGACGATGCATCGAAGTATGATAACGCAACTGCATGGATGCCCTTACATCAATATATTGCAGGTGAGGTGTTTACATATGTACCATCAGCGGATGGTATGTTAGATGTGAATGGTAAAGAATTAATTAAGGGTGTCAGGTATTTTGGCGTGTACCCTGGTGGAAGAATGTCAGATAAAGATTTATACTTGACAGAAGTTGCAAACATAGAGACAGTGAACCCCCCTATTAAAAAAGACAAGAGCTTTGACCACATTATTGCCGTATCAGAATTCGCTGGCGTTACGCTTCCAGCAGGTGTAGCTAAAGGCGAAAAGGTTCTATCATTAGATACAAGCGATATATACATATCGAATGGTGATGGGTCATATGCTAGTACAAACAAAGCAGAGTTCAATCAGTACATGGAGCTCAATGTAAAGACTCCTAAGAAATCATACAGATTTGACAAAACTACTGGAATGTTTATTCTACAAGCCAATGACGGAGGACTACCAAAGAAAGGGATCCTTGATAGCACCCACCTGCTAGACGGTGAAGGCATCTACACTGTACGACAGAAAGACAGCACTATTCCAGCCGCCACAGGCTCACAAGATAGACTTATGCTCATCAACGGGAACAAGGCAGGGGCAGCAAAGACAGCCGCAGAGAATATGTCATTTACCCAAGATGTAGGCACTGGTACTAATGAGTTAGAGTGGACGAAAGAGGGTGCACCACATAGAGACGGTAGTAACTTTGGTGTACGCACAAGAAGAGCAACAATACAGACAGACAATATAGACATCAAGAACAACGGTACTGCTGGAATGTTTGTGGATATTTACAATGCATCAGACACCCTCGTATCGCATCAAACGGTTGACGCAGGGGCTACAAATACACAGGGTATAGCCGCTGGGTACTGGATAGAGGTGTGGGCAACGCAAGGCATAGACTGGACTGTTTCGGCACCAGCGATCACAACAGAAGCAACATTAAGCACCATGAATATCACGGATGGTACAGAAACTTGGACGACAGATGAGACAGATGAAGTTATCTATTTAGTAGATGAAAAGGCTGGTAAGTGGACTAGAATCAATAGCACATCGGATGGACAGCTAGGAGATGTAAAAAATAGTGTTGTCGATATCCCAATTACCGACAGCTCAATAGTACATGACGATTGGAGCGACAACCCTGTGGGCATTGACCTAACAACATCAGATGGGTACTTGATGGTAGGTACTATGGCGGGCGGCAACACTGTAATGCTTCCACTCAGAATAGAATTACCAATGGTACTTAATTATGAGTATAAAGGCGGGAATAACGCAGGGAATGGGTCTAGTGGCTGGGAAGTAAGAGCTGTAGCTCATAGTGCTAATGTATTATCAGTAGCTGGGTCTTTCAACGCTAACACATCGCATAGCTCAGTATTGCAGTATATTAAATGGTATAAGCCAATAAAGACGATAGAGAAGGTTGACCCTAAGCTTGTAAGCGTAGAAGAGAATGAGGTACTAATACTAAATGAGGCTGACTGGGCTGGTGGTGGCACTGTAAAGACTTTACTTAGTGGTGAAACATGGGATACTATCAAAGACAAGTATTCAAGGATCCGTATGTCTGCATACTCTCCTAGATACAACGGTGAGCCTGTTTCTTGGGGCTTTGAAGTAAATACAGATACCCTCAAAACTGGGGTTAATTTAGATGAGCAGACAGACGATGGAACAGCTAGATTCAAAATTGAGAATGCTGGTGACGGAAACTTAAAGAATAACAGTTCAAGCATGGCTGCATCGGACATTAAGATATACGGGATAAAGAAGCAGTACACAGTCACTAAGCCAGAAGAGGCAAAAGTCCCCACTGGGTACTAGGTCAAGCTGCTGGAAGGAACAACAAGCGGAGAAACAACGGATATAATAAATGTAGCACTACCAGCAGGAAAGAGAATTATAGGGGTTATGTCAATAATGATTAGATTTAATTCAGGATGGATAAATCCAGATACGACAGGTTCTATTGACTGGAACTACCTATTGGACACAGATACAAGCATTAAGATACAAGGCAAAACAGAGCACACTAAAAACAAAGCGTACATGATCACTATTCAAATAGCGGACAAATAGCATGCGACTAGATAGACTATTCGTCAGGATAACAAACAAGTTACTTGTGAGGATAATGGTTTTTACCATTGCCTTGTATTCACTGTATGTTTCACTAGACGTTGAAAGACGAGTAGCGGTAATAGAGGAGAGTAGATGTCAGACAAACAAGTAAAATACATGATAGGACTAGCTATAATTTTAGCTCTAGGAAGTTTCTATATATCTAGTGTAGCCGACAAGAAGGCAGACAATAGATTTAAGAGTTACGATATGGAATTCTTACTAGAGCACGGAAATATATGCTTAGATGCAAATCAAACACAAGTAAAGGAGTATTATATGAAGTTCAACGCAAAGACAACACCACTTGGAAAAAGGTGGATACAGGGAGATTTTTTATGTCATCATTAACATACAATTGGCACATATTTTTATCTAAGCTAGATATAATAAGCCTTAAATTAGGTGCTTTCATTGGCGTGCTAGTAGCAGCACCAATGGAAAGTAAATTATGGGCGGGGGCTGGATACATATTAGGAGTAGCAACCACATGGCTGATGACAAGATCAAAAAAGAAATAAGTAATGAATTGAATACTGTAGAAAAACTAACATGGGCAACATTGCTTATACTACTCGTAGTCCAATATGGACTTGGAGCTATGGCAGAACCAGTGCCTGAGAAATTTATTTGGGCACTTGGGGCAACAGCTCTTGGGCTCAATCAAATAAAAGGAAAATAATATGAATAAAATATCAAAATATAGAAAAAGATTTACCAAAACATGGAAGTCGTTGAGGTCATGGGCAGCTACAACCATGACTGCATTCATGGTTATCCCAGATCAACTTGAAGCCTTGGCTGAGTGGATACTCAGTCCGACATGGGTAGAGAAAAACTGGAAAGGTATTGTGATGATAATCGGAATAGTAACTTGGTTCGCTCACCAACATGGTTCTTCAAGAGAGGGATCAGAGATACCACTGGAGGAGAGATAAGGTGGCTAAAAAATCCTGGAGAAATACTCGTGAGTACAGAATATGGAGAATGATTGTAATCAGACGAGATGGAGTGTGCAAAGTGTGTGGCTCCAGGAAACATAGGCATGCACATCACATAGAGAGTGCATCGTATAATGAGAGATTGAGATTTTATCCAAATAATGGTATTTGTCTATGTAGCAAATGTCATATGCAATACCATACAAATTTCAATAGAAGCTATAGAATAAAAACAACACGGTATAATTTCAATAACTTTATATCATTACTAAAACACTATGGAGTAAAAAAAAATGATTAATAAAATCTTTGGATGGAAAATATGGGGAGTTGTTGGATCGATACTCATTGTTGTGTTTGGATTTTTAAAGTATAGAGTAGAATCGCTTGAGGATGAGCTAGAATCGTCAGAAGCAAAGGCAGAGGCTAGTGAGCAGATAGCAAGAAAAGAACAGCTAGAGGCTACACAGGAGCTCAGCAAACAGCATACAGAAAAACTAATAAGGAGAGAAGATGAAGAACCACTTGATGATGATACCCTTTATGATATTGATCTTGACAGCTTGCGGAACTAAAACAAAGTTCATTCAGCCACAATACCCAACACTGGTTCTTATCGACAAGGTAGAACACACTGGTGCGAAATGTAATGCATCTGGAAAGTCACTTATCAAAAAACTTCTGCTTAAAATAAGATTCTACGAAGATCAAATAAAAGATACAAATAAAGCAATGAAAAAGGAGAGCAAATGAATATCCAGTCTATGCAAAGAGCATTGAAAAGCGTAGGACTATATACTGGCAGGATAGATGGGGATTATGGTCCAGGAACAAAAGCAGCAGTAATGAAGCTACAAAAAGCACTTCGTGGTTTCGGAATGTATTATGGCAAGTTTGATGGCGACTACGGTCCAATGACAACAAGAGCTGTTATGCATTTCCAAAGATTACATCCTCCATTGGCAGCTGATGGAATTATCGGACCAAAAACTATGGGGGAATTGTTCCCAAGAGAACTGCACGACAGAACTAATATCATCAGGGACAAAGCCCCTAAAACATTTGGTGGATTTCCACATGAGACAAGAGATCAGAGAGATATTAGAAGATTCTACGGCAAACCTGGTTCTAATCAAGTGAAAATCATTCTTCCGTATAAGATGAAAATAGCCTGGAGACTAGATAAGAGTATAACCAGGATGACCTGCCACAAGAAGGCTGCTGATGCATTCCAGGGTATGTTTGAAGAAATAAAAACTAAAATTGGAATGGATGGAATTGAAGAACTAGGTCTTGATCTATATGGAGGATGTCTGAATGTCAGAAAGATGCGTGGAGCTAATAGATACTCAATGCACAGTTGGGGCATAGCTATAGACATAGATCCAATAAGGAACCAGCTAAGGTGGCATAGACCGAAAGCAAGACTGTCGCAGCCAGACGCAAAGCCATTCCTTGACATTGTGAAGGATCATGGGATAACTAGCCTTGGTGCAGACAGGAACTATGACTGGATGCATTATCAATGTGCCCATAGATGATTAGGAGCAATTAATGGATAAGACAGTATATGACAAAGACTCAGTAGCAGCTACAAGTAAAAAGCTTGTAGCAGAGAATGTAACCCCTGATGAACTTGGGTGGAAAAATGATGTAAATATTGATGGAATAGAATCCGACTTTACCTCTGCACTATCATTGCAGCAAGCAACATTCGATAAGATAAATTTCTGGATAGAAGCAAGAAAAGCAATAAAGAAAAAGACAAAGAAGAGTAAGTCTGCGATAACCAAAAAGGTTATTAGGAAACACAACGAGTGGAGATACTCTGATATAGAAGAGCCATTTCTTGCAAATGATAAACTCTTTAAGGCGGAACCAGTAACATTTGAGGATGTCGATGCTGCTAGGCAACAAGAATACTTGATAAATTATCACATAAAGAAGAAGATGAAATTTACCAAGTTTATGTCAGATTACTCAAGAAGTATAGTTGACAAAGGTACAAGTATAATAAAAGTCACATGGAAAGAATCATGGGGGCTTGTCGATACAGAAACACCATCGCCAATCATGGGGATAATTGAGCCTAAAGATGTAATACCTCCACAGTTCCTGAATCAAGATGGGACACTTGCGGTTGAACCACAGGTATTAATAGATGAAGGTGTAGACCCAAAAGCAATCATATCTATTGGTTCTGAATACCAAGTAGGAACAGAATATACCGTATCAAGACAATGGAAAAAAGTAGAGAACAGACCAGATGGTGCAGTCATTGATCCAAGACGAGTTGTTGTTGATCCAAATTGTGACGGGGACATAAGCAAAGCAAAGTTCATAGTCGATACATATAGTAAGTCTATTGCTGACCTGAAAAGAGAGCACTATGATAATGTCGACGAGATCGAGGCATACTACTCTGGACTTAAGGTTGCAGATGCAAAGAAAAACGAGAATGCTAGGGTAGCCAATATGTCAGATGAGGACTATGAGATAGAACTAAGAGATACGCCAGCAAAAGACTTCTCGTATCATGACGTGAGCAGAACCTCAGTGGTGGTTCATGAATATTGGGGATACTTGGATACTGGATCAGAAAAACATAAAGAAAACCTAACCCCAGTATTGATATCATGGGTAAATATAGGTGGCGTAAAGGTCGTAATACAACAGGAAGAAAATCCAATGCCAAGCGGAAAACTTCCGTTTATATTTACTCCGTATATGCCAGTAGAGGGTAGTCCATTTGGGGAAGCAGATGCAGAGCTTCTGAACGACAACCAAGAGATTATTTCTGCACTCACAAGAGGTGCTATCAATATCATGGGTCGTGGAGCGAATGGTCAGAAGGGTGTTGCTCAGGGAGCACTAGATGTCGTAAACCAGCGTAGATACGAACGTGGAGAGGACTTTAGATTCAACCCGTCTGTCGATGTAAATAAAGCATTCTATACAGCTAAGTTCCCAGAGCTTCCACAGTCATACTACGAAATGGTGAAGCAGGAAAACTTCGATG
>JAUTBQ010193907.1:0-22858 GCA_032361185.1 Lepetodrilus ovalis | reverse complement strand
GTGTGTGGGTGTGTGTGGGTGGGTGTGTGCGTGGGTGCGTGTGCGTGTGCGTGTGCGTGTGCGTGTGCGTGTGCGTGTGCGTGTGCGTGTGTGTGTGTGTGGGGGCATCGGCCAGCGTGTGCACCTGAACTAGGAATTCTATTTTTAATAGAAACATCAAAATTCTTCCTGCCACAATGGGATTGCGTGCACTATATCTTGTAACCATAGCAACTGACCTCTTGCACAACTGACCGCCTCACACAGAAGACCATTGCCTCACACAAGATCATTGCCTCACACTCACACAAGATCATTGCCTCACACAAGATCAAGATCATTACCTCACACAGAAGATCATTGCCTCACACAGACCATCGCCTCACACAGATCATTGCCTCACACAGAAGACCATGCCAAATGAGGACTAATGCCAACAAGTTGGGCAAGCAAGATGGAGCCATGTTACCAACCCACACACACAAACATTCCTCTGCTAATGAAGCTAACGAAGCGGCCACCAGCCAAACTAATTAAGAATTCTTTGGGATATTGACACAGTTGACCATGTGAACAATTACCATTATACCAGGAGACAGCTGCCAGGCAACAGATGGAGTCAGGAGTAGTAGTAGCTGCTCCCCTCACCAACCCCCTCCACCACAACCAACCACACCTCCCCCAAATTCTACCAACCCCCAACTCATCCAGAACAATGGCTGTGTTTTAACAAGGCAATACAGTACTCTAACAGCACCATCATATCAAAAGTTACCAATACGCCATTTGCTACCTCCATCCACTTACATGGCTACCACCGAGAGCAACAGTTGTGCTGGCTGCTTAGATACCACGATACCGAGATACAATGATACCACACACACTTGGAATTAAATTGACCGTTTCAAAGTTAACAAAGCAAACAATAATAACTCTCAGAGTATATTTCAGTTAAAAGCTGACAGTATTTCATAAAAATTCACTACAGACAACATAGTGAATTATCACACCAACAAGCTAAAGGTCATAACAAAACTTAATTTATAACTATTACTATTGGTGAATTATCAAGATAATTACGTAACATAATTTCTCTAACGACTTTTAACTAAACACTTATGGTATTTCTGACTTCAAGAAACATGTTGCAGTTATACTAGATGTTACATCTGACTGGAGGCAGGTTACATCTGACTGGAGGCAGGATTACAAGTGAATCACGATTTCCTAGAAGGAAGTAACCTAAACCTGCAGTCAAGCATCAGTCAAGCATCAGTCAAGCAATGAGCAATGGATCCAGAGAATGGATCGGCCGTTTCCTCCCCCCATTGTGTCTATATTTAGATATAATGCCGCCTAATGAAGGCCATTCTATGGAGGATTCCATCTGGATTGGATTTCACTTCATTTTGTTCCTATTATCTGTTCAGAACAGTTGCTGTTCGCCCGTCTTTCATTAAGGAGAGAAATGGGGATTGTTGGCGACCCTTCACGAGATTGATGAATTCTGCAGCGCAGACAGGAAGCAGGGTGGCAGCGATAGCGGCACATTCCATCGCAGACAATGGCGGAGGCATCCAGTCACATCGGACACAGCATCGTGGGCAGCATCGGACACAGCGTCGAGTGCATCATCGAGTGACAGCATCGTACGCAGCATTGGACACTGCATCAGGTGCATCATCGAGTCACAGCATCGTGTGCAGCATCGGACACCGTGTTGGGGGCATCATTGGACACCGTGTCGGGGGCATCATTGGACACCGCGTCAGGTGTGGTGTTGGGTGCCATACTCAAGTTGTTTAGTGTCAGACATCAACTGGTGCAGCTGTCTGAGTTTAGAATTGATCTGTGGTCACCTTGCTTAGATGTCACAGTAGGCCAGGAAAGGGCCAATGCCAATGCATTCAATAAGTTAGAAACAAGGAACTTTCTCACCAGTCTGATCTTTCTATAACTTTCTCCTACTAGACATCTGATACAGGTCTGTTAGCAGCCAAATAAAATAAAACTTCCCTGTAAAATTACGAAATATGAAAAATTGTCTCTTATATCGATGCAACATTAACCCAATACCCTTGTAGATAAATACAAACCTTGTAATCAATTAAACAGAGCTAAAACAAATATCCATGGATGTTAAAAAAAAATATTCTACGTTTATTACATGTCAAGGTCAACATTTGATTTTTGGTATCAGGTTTTGTCAGTTGAAAAGGAAGTTGTTCCCAAAGTTGAAAGAAAAACATCAGAACGGTTCTTTCCTTTCACTGCGGGAGCTCGTCCCGATGCACACACCACAAAGACAGGACCGAGTTATTAGCAGGAAACAGAGGTTAGGAAACAAAATTCTTCGGAATATTATTTCTTTATAGCTCCCAGATGTAGTCAGGCATTAGAGCGAAGCTGTTTCAGGACGGAGACTTCTTGCTACGTCTCGCGAGACATGTGGCTACGGGATGTCTCGGCCCTCGTGTCTCATACACCCACACGTGCAGCAAAGATGATCAAACATTTGCACAGCAATTTACTCTCAAAACATTCACCTCTCAAAACGTGTTGTATTCCCTTGCAAGAAACACTTTCTATTACAGTAGACAATTGAGGAGAGAATGGATCGCAGCTATCTAAATCTTACGGTTACATTTGCTAGATCTTTACGTTGCATTCGCTAGATTTTTACGTTACAGTCGCTAGATCTTTAAGTAAGTGAGCAATCTTAGACCTATTATATTCTCAGTGAATGAGGACTTTACGTCGATATTGCTGCTGTGTATTGTGGGGGAGAAACCCAAAGTATGTTAATGGGTCCATTTAGCACAGCATTGTAGCACAGCATTGTAGCGCAACAAGTATGTTAATGGGTCTATGTAGCACAGTAATGTAGCACAACAAGTATGTTAATGGGTCTATTTAGCACAGCATTGTAGCACAACATTGTAGCACAGCAATGTAGCACAACAAGTACGCTAATGGGTCTATGTAGCACAGCATTGTATAGTGACACAGCATTGCTTAGCTGAAGTACTGTGTGAGAAGATCATTTAATCATGATAAGTAAATACAGCGAATCGCATCACATGATGCATTACTGCCTTAGCTTGGGTTGTATACTCCCCAGGGAGTTGAGAAAGAAACAGTGCACACTGATCCACTGACCGGGATAATAACATGGTGCATAGAGCATGCCTTTGGGAATAGATTTGGCACATCATAAATAGCCTTATTATTATTATTATTGTTGTTATTATGATTATCATTATTCTTGTTATTATTCTTGTTATTATTATTGTTATTGTTATCACAATTGTTATTGTGTTTTCCTCTCCCTCACAGCTCTATACAGCTGTCCAGGTCTGGACTAGTTATGGGCAGAGATCGCAGCACATTTGTTCGAAGCTGACAGTGATACAAACAAACCCCGATAGATACAGCGCTTGTCACGTTACATACACAGCTTTCCACGTGATTAGAGGCATCTGTTGATCACGATATTTTGCTGCTCAGACATACTTGTAGTACAATAAAGGCATTTGCAATTCTCTACCTATCACACATATCTCTACCTATCACACATATCTCTGCCTATCACACATACCTCTGCCTATCACACATACCTCTGCCTATCACACATATCTCTGCCTATCACACATATCTCTGCCTATCACACATACCTCTGCCTATCACACATATCTCTGCCTATCACACATATATCTGCCTATCACACATATCTCTGCCTATCACACATATATCTGCCTCACACTAAAGAGGAGGCCCAATAATATATATATATATCTTTAACATGGAAAGAAAATAAAAAGATATGTTTGATGGAAAGAACATTTGCGATGGATAGCATTCTGGCAACTCACTTTCATTACAGCTTTGTCATCTTTTCATCAAAAGCTTTTCGCTTTCTTGGCTCTTAAATGAGTTTGAAATGATCCACACAGTAGAAAGTGCCTCCTCATTGGCTCTTAAATGGGTTTGAAATGATCCACACAGTAGAAAGTGCCTCCTCATTGGCTCTTAAATCAGTTTGAAATGATCCACACAGTAGAAAGTGCCTCCTCATTGGCTCTTAAATGAGTTTGAAATGATCCACACAGTAGAAAGTGCCTCCTCAACGGCTCTATTACTGACACCATTGCTGTTTCCAATCTCAACTTGGAAACGTAAAAGTTATTTAAGTCGGAAAACGGCCACAATTATGTTTTGAAATAGTGGAGCCATAGGAATACAGGAATCCAAATATATTGAAACATGTGTAGTTTAACTGACATCAGGGTGAATTGTGTGTAAGTTAACTGACATAAGGGCGGAATATGTGCAGTTTAACTGGTAGTGGAATATGTGCAGTTTAACTGGTAGTGGAATATGTGCAGGTTAACTGGTCGTGCAATACTAATTTCTGGATGGAATATTTGAATCAAACACAGGTTTATGTTTGCGGCCATTACAGAGTTGCCGATTAACACTTGCCTGGTCCATTTCTCACCTTGCTAAAGGTATCCTAAGGGTGAGTAGAAATCCATAATATTTGTTATTTGTATCACTATTTGGGCGACTAAGTTTAAAAGTTACTTTCTATCATATCCCTGCATTGTATTAAGAGAAAGATGCACAACTTATTTTTCTTATTTAAAACTTATGTACAATTATGGTTAGCTGCAGTGAGAGCACAATATCTGCTGCTATATCTGGCAGTGATCAGCGACCAGTGAGAGCACAATATCTGCTGCTATATCTGGCAGCGATCAGCAACCATTGACACCACTGCCCCAGTCACACCACGAACGTGACCTGTTGTGACCCATTATGACATGTTGCCATTGTTATCAATCCGAGGACTTCCGAAATCCTAAATACGGCAGGAAACCACATACTGGCCTATCCCAGTAGTTGACGGCAGACATAAAGAAACTGTCATGAAAATAGTAACAAGTATGTATTAGTAATACCCAAACCCAAAATAGCACAACCCTATCAAAATTTAAACATCCATACCAAACATCTTATATACCTATCTCATACGCACATTGCTATCATCTGTAACAAGTATTTATCTTATCACCAGGTGTTAAACCGTCCTGTAACTCTGATACGCGACCTGTAACTCCTATATGCGACCTGTAACTCCTATACACGACCTGTAACTCCGATATGTAACTCCTATACACGACCTGTAACTCCGATATGCGACCTGTAACTCTAATACATGACCTGTAACTCCTATACACGACCTGTAACTCCAATATGCGACCTGTAACTCCTATACATGACCTGTAACTCCTATACACAACCTGTAACTCCTATATGCAACCTGTAACTCTAATATGTGACCTGTAACTCTAATACATGACCTGTTACTCCTATACATGACCTGTAACTCCTATATGCGACCTGTTACTCCTATACTCGACCTGTAAGTCCTATATGTGACCTGTTACTCCTATACGTGACCTGTAAGTCCTATATGCGACCTGTAACTCTGATATGTGACCTGTAACTCCTATAATCGACTTGTAACTCCCATTGGTTAATACTGGTAGTCAGGTGGTCCGTGGAATGGCACCTGATTGCAGATGGCATCAACGTGTACAATACAATGCGGCTCTAACTGTGATGCCTCTAACTGTGCCACCTCTAACTGTGACGCCTCTAACTGTGCCTCCTGCTCAGTGGTGTTTATCTGACAGCCGATGAGCCTGTCTGGGACAAAACCCTAGAAATACTGTCAGAACACACAAAATAATCATAGGCATCAGAGCCAACAAGTTAACACTGTAGTCAGGCTTGGAAACGTCGCCACGGAACGGGACAGCAACAGGAAGTGGAACAACCGACCGACCGCTTCCAATCCCCATTCATGACTCCTGGTCCTTCAAGACCAGATCTGTCCACCAAATGCCAGTGTGTGGATGTAGTAATGCATAGTTCACAACAATAACAATGACAACAACTCACCCATAGTCAGAGGTGTCTACTCCAATTGGAAACGCTCCAGTCGTATGCTACTGAGGCAGACACTCTTCTTCGCCTGCCGTGATTTTGCTGGAGTGCGGAGTTGAATGAACTGACTCCGTGAATGAGAGAGAGAAAGTAGAGAGAGAGAGGAGAGCCTGTGTTTACAGTAGCAGCAGTGATCAGTCTCCTTCAGGATCTCCCACCACCAGAGCCCTATCTAGCCTGGACCTTATCTCCTGGGGCCAGGGGCTGGGGCCTGATGATCCCGTAAAGGGAGAGGGGGGATGGGAGGGGGAGCGACTCACAAAGACAAAAGCCTAGGGGGAGGGGGGCGGTGAGAAGAAACAATAGCCATTTGTCCCAGACAACAGAGCAGGAAGGAAGCCATTAGCCTCGCTGCAATGCAAACCAGCTGGGGTTACTTCATCCGTTACAGTAGCTGGGCCGTTACAGTCGTTACAGTCGTTACAGTAGCCACACCATCAAGGAAGAGGAACCAAAGGGGAGGGGCTATTGTGCACCCTCCCTAGGGCCTCTGACAATCCCACATACTGTCAACACAATTGTACACACATCCATCACATACTGATGATCATTGTCTACAGATCTGGTTCTCCCAGTGTAAACACGTTTAATGTGATATCTGACTAAAGTGTCTCATGCCTGTGCTAATTAGCTGTGAATTTCGATAGCGACAGTAATTATGAATGACGTGGCTGCGGTGTTTGTCATGTACTAGCATGGAGTCAAACTTCTCACAACATTCAACAGATGCCTGGAGTCACAGGAAGTTGGTACCGCTGGATACATACCCACGACATACCCATGACATACCCCCCACGACATACCCACTGTAGCTAGAGTACAGACACTTGGCTTAACATAACAGTTGGTCTGCTGTATCTTAGTGCCAACAGTCTGAGAAACAACAGTCTGAGAAACTATAGTCTGAGAAACAATAGTCTGATAAACTATAGTCTGAGAAACAACAGTCTGAGAAACTATAGTCTGAGAAACAATAGTCTGATAAACAACAGTCTGAGAAACTATAGTCTGAGAAACAATAGTCTGATAAACAATAGGCTGAGAAACAATAGGCTAGGAAAGAAACAGGAAAATATAAGAATGCCCTGTACAAGTAAACCAGTAGATTGTCAAGGAACCATTGTCAAATGGCCGTACAAGTAAAAAATATGTAAATACAAGATTGTTAATCTTACATTCAAGCAAAATAAGCAGATTCATTATTAATGTTTAAGCAAATACCAGTAGATTCTCTAGTAAATACCATCAGATTCTCTAGTCAATGTAGTAGTCAACACCAGTATATTGGTAAAGGAAACCCAGCATTAATTGTTTAAAACCAACAGATAGCAATCAGCAGGCTATGTTCTGGCCGTAGTAAACGTAGTAACGTAAGCGCTATTCTTCAGTGTAGAGCCAGCTGTAATGATAAACTACAGTCTAGGATATGATACATGCTGTGGCTGGATACATGTGGTAAACAATAGCCTCTTGCAATCAGTGATGGAACGCTGGTAGAGTGGGGAGGGGGGGGGGGGGTAGTTCCACAGAGGGGATACATCACTCCCAGTGATAACAAGACAAAGCTTCCCAGCATGGATCAAGTGTCGTCCACTGGCTACTGTAGAGGGATGAGATAGAGCACTCTCCCTCCATGATAAGTTGTCTTTGTTCTGGGAGGCTGTTCCTGCATAACCTGCTGGTACAGTCTGCCTGCCAGACCCTGCCTCGCTGATTGCCCCCCTTGATTGCCCCCCTTGATTGCCCTTTGTCTTCTTATCTTCGGCTCCGTAAACAGAAGCAGAGGTCAATTAATGGAACCATGCAGAAGCAGCAGGGGGGGTATGGTGGGGCGGGCGGTAGGAGGGGGGGGGGGGAAGAGAAAAGGGGGAGGGGTAAGAGCACTGTACAGGTGGCTGTAAAGAGACTTACTCAGGACTATCAGGATTTGTGTGGAAGATAATTAATAATATACTCAATAGCTGTCACACTAACTTATTCAGGCCAAACACAAGATCAAGCTTTATACACTAGACATTATTTATCATGCAATTGATTCCAAACAAAAATTTAAGAAGCCTAATTCATTACCATACTACAATATTCAACTGGTCATCCCATATTCTTATTTAATTTTGATATATATTTTTCCATATTGGGGTGGGGTGGAACAGTTTTCACGTAGATTTATAAAACAAACTACATACCAACACATGGCTATCAGCAAGGCATAATGTTAATTAAAACAGAGTTGGAAATATATGAGTTATATCACGAGATGCAACACAAACAAATCTGATATCTCGCCCAATTACACACACTGGCTGTGAGCGGGTGTCAGAGAGCTGTCATGTCTCTTTCAGCCAGTAAAAGCTGCTATCTCTCATCTCCAACCCAGTCTTAGCCAATCAGAGATCAGAGATCTGTAAGTCCACCAATCACAGGTCAGAGATTTTCAACTCAGCCAATCACAGGTCAGAGATCAGAGGTGATTCTATAGCAGCAACTCGACACCTATAACAAGTAAATTACCACATTTCTCAGTTTATGAAACACCGCCCTGGGCCAGCATATACAAGGTGGCCCCTTAGGGCTTCCATAGGATTGGTTTACCAACACATTAACCAACAACTTCACAGGGCATTGTGCAACACTCACAATTTATTAATTACAATTAATGATAAAGAGAGAATCATTACTTAATACCTATAATGACTTCTTATTTCACAATCGCTTCTTACAATTCTTGACAATAATTAATTAATAGCTACTACTACTTATTTATTTCTTAGAGTTCAACATTGGTAGTAAGTTTCATTATTAATATACTCAGCACAATAAGTTGAGGGCCACAAGCCTCTTCTTGACAAATAAAGTTAGCGCGATATTGTTATAACACCGAAGAATCTGCAGACACTTTGTAAGGAGAAAGGCACCAGTGTCCTCAAGCCAAGGACTGACGCATAGTAGAAAACTTCCATGCCAGCCATTCATTAATTTTGATGAGCATACATTATTTTCGATTGACAGTATTCTGATTTAACAAATAGTTATTTTGGTGAATTTCACTATGTACAAATAAATTTCACCACCTCTTGTAAGCCTACTGAACATTAATGTTTTTGTAAAGGGAAACTTAAAAAGAAACCCATCAGTGCACAACGTACAGATGAGAAAAATGCATTGTCCTGATCTCAATGTCGTCAATTTATTTGCTATCATATTTCCATAATGTATTTTTTTCTGCCGATTGTTAGTAAAACTGCGGTTGTAGGAATTCACGTCAGAGGTGTACGCCTTTACCCAGGTCTATATCCACACTATTTACGTCCTCACACAATCACAATAAAAAAAAACCCACACGGCTTTTGAATAAAGAAATTCATTTTTAGACAGAATATCAGCAGAGCAACGCATAAACAAGCGAAAACAGGTCTGTCCAGAAGATTAAAATTATTTCAAACCTCCATTATACTCTTGCACCTGTCAAAAAAACATTGATGTAATCTGACATTATAGAAAAATGTATGTAACTCCTCCATAGGCTGAGTGGGAAGAGAGTAGGGTGAATGATGGATTGGACTCTCGCGACCGTAACCACAACCGTAACATCAACCGTAACACCAACCGTAACACCAACATGACATCACGGGAAGAAAACTGTATATTCTCTGTACGTATGCAATATACACACATAAAAACAAATATAAACTTTTTCATATCCAAAGAAAAAGCAAAAACAAATACTTCCTAAAGTTAATGCCCTAACACAGCATAGAATACTAATGTATAAGTATACAATGTACCGTACCCAGAATATGATGTATTACATGTACTATATATATCAGATATTAATTATTGTATAGAATATATTTCTACATATTAGTATACAGTACCCCTTCGATATAACACAGTCCGATGCACCACGGATTCGGATATAACGCGGGGCCAAACATGGATCCCAGTTTTATTCTCGCTATTTCCCTGTATTATCGTATAAGGCAGGTACTATAAAGCGAGGGGTATGTCATGGACCGAAAATTCAGCATTATTATCGAGGGGACACTGTACATGTAATCCAGTAAATTACTAGAATTATTTTGTTGATCATTCTAATATTTTCAAAGTTTTAAATTGACAATTTCTTCATAACTTTATTAATTTCTAAAAGGAATTATTTGGGCAATGAATTCACGAAAATATATGTTATCGTCTACTTCTAGATCTCAAGTTAATTAATAATAAAGTCCTCTCTCCCAGTCATATATATTTTGAAACCATCACCACGACAGTGATTCATGTTATAGCATGAAATGACATACTGGAAAATATTCCACAAACCTGAATGGAAGCAAATTCAAGGTTTCTCCAAAGCGTTTGACATTGTAAGATAAACATAACTGAGGACCAATCTAAGCTATGCTACCAAAAAGGCGACTACAAAAACAAGACATCAATCCTTCACAAAACCGGAAATATTTGTGTCCAAGTGTATGAGTTAATAACTGCGATTGTAATTTCCCATAGTGTATGAGTTAATAACTGCGATTGTAATATCCCATAGTGTGAGTTAATAACTGTGATTGTAATTTCCCATAGTGTATGAATTAAAAATTGCGATTGTAGTTTCCCATAGTGTATGAGTTAATAATTGCGATTGTAGTTTCCCATAGTGTTAGTTAATAATTGCGATTGTAATTTCCCATAGTGTATGAGTTAATAATTGCGATTGTAGTTTCCCATAGCGTACGAGTTAATAATTGTGATTGTAATTTCCCATAGTGTTAGTTAATAATTGCGATTGTAATTTCCCATAGTGTATGAGTTAATAATTGTGATTGTAATTTTCCATAGTGTATGAGTTAATAATTGTGATTGTAATTTCCCATAGTGTATAAGTTAATAATTGCGATTGTAATTTCCAATAGTGTATGAGTTAATAATTGCGATTGTAATTTCTCATAGTGTATGAATTAATAATTGCGATTGTAGTTTCCCATAGTGTATGAGTTAATAATTGCGATTGTAGTTTCCCATAGCGTATGAGTTAATAATTGCGATTGTAGTTTCCCATAGCGTATGAGTTAATAATTGCGATTGTAATTTCCCATAGTGTATGAGTTAATAATTGTGATTGTAATTTCCAAAAGAAAACATCAACATGGCCCCGAGGTGAGCAGCACACAGCAATCCGACACAGCAATCCGACACAGCAATCGACACAGCAATCGTGCAACATTTCAATAATTTCCCTGTCACTCTTACACGCCGCTCAGATTTAAAATAGTACAAAAGACATTGATTAGCCTTCAAACTTGAACAAGCGAATGAACAGTTCACAATCTCATGTCTTAACATTCCAACAGTCACAATCAGATCAAACAATTGTAGCTTCAAATTGACCTAAAATAATTGAAAATGACGCCACATTTTGGAGAAAAGTACAGTTGAAGAGTTTATGGGAAATCGGTTGAAATAAAATGACAACTAAATTGTTTATCAATGCACTATAGGTGATACTTCAGATTGTTATCAGTTATCATTATCCATTGTCAGTTATCATTATCAATTATTGACTATCGTTGTTGGTTTGATTTAGTAATAAAATAAAGCAACACTATTACAATGTTTGCAATACATTACATATCCACTGTTACACTGATAGGTACAGGCTAGTTTACTATTCTGTATTATCTGTATATACGGAAACCAGTTTAACACAATTCTGTATTATCTGTATATACGGAAACCAGTCCTCAGGAGGTAGGACTGCCAAGAGGGTAATTAATTCCTCCTGTTGAAATCGACCCTATACTAACTACGTACTGATCAATACATATGTGATACTGTACTTCGTAAAATATCATGTTGAGATATGTAAGGGGCACTATGACTATTAATAATAATGATGATACTAATACATTTAATACTGATAGTACAGTGCCCCCTCGATATAACGCTGTATTTGGGGTCCATGACATACCCCCAGCCTTATAGTATCAGCCTTATATAATAGTGTAGGTAAATAACAAAAGATAAAAATGGGATCCACATCTGACCCATCCTTATATCCGAATCAGCTCTGTATCGAACAGCCTTATATCGAGTGGGCACTGTATGTCTTAACATGAAACTCTTTAACCCTCTCCCTGCTGGATTAGGCACAGGCACTGCTCTTTAGGGCATCTCCAGTTGCCTGCAGCAGGGAGAAGGTTAATTAACATGAAACATACATTTCCAATGTTGTCCTATTGTTTGCTTTTATTTTTACACTAGATCTAGTTGTTTGTGATGACATCTTGAGCATATCAAGGACACTCTTGACTAGTTCATCACAATGTTATCAGTATCCTAAATCCTATTAGAAATGTTCAGCGTTTGCAGTTTGATGATATTTTACAATCCAGGTCAATTACAGGCCAGTTTCCATTGACGGTGAGACTGCCCATAACTCCTCATGATTGTAGGGGCATTGCCAGCTTGAGTTTCACTTGCTTATGTTTCACCGTTACCAGTTTTATAATCAAGAACAAGCACCCTGCTCCATTAACATTGTTTATATTATTATTATGACCGAGACGTTCCACTGTGTCTGGCTGTAAGAGAAATGCTTTCACAAATGTCCATGGATAAATCAGATAGTTTCATAATTCTTATTATTCTTTTTCAATTTAATGATTTAAAAAAAAGAAAATCAGTAATTCATTCCAAATTTTAATTTAGTCCACGGCAAGTTGACAATGGTAGTGGCTAACAATTGTGTATAATGCTCCAATCCAACGAAAGACTATGTTTAATGCTAAAGTCCCTTTGAGCAAGTCGACCCAGAGACTTCATGTGAAAGGAGCATAAAATTGGTTGTTGACCCTGGCTAGTCGGTGGTCTCTAAGTAGTGGTCATATATGGAAGGTAAACATGTATGGAATTTACAGCTTCTGAAAGTAAATAATTGTAAGGGTGTTTGCAAAATAAATCAGAACAGCCAATTTTCTTCAAAAGGGCTGGGTCTTTCAATCTATTCCAATTAATATTGTAGAATATTTCACTTATTCCTCATATATGTTTCATGTTTTTTTTTATTATATTATTTTGACTTCATAATTGAACATTCTGTTAAATGAAGTCTGCTCATATTTAAGGTTTGATTGGTCAGACTAGTTACCTTGGATACGACCGATGTAAACACATATCCCATCTAGTCCTGTTCAGCCATTCTTAGGTTTAATGGACTTCAAGTTAGTTATTTCGAAACTGATTTGTTGAAAATACCAGCCATTTAACACCTCCACATCATGTACTTTTTGTGCAGGAAACAGAAAGGTATAAAAAAGCCGAGCTTTAAGACGAAGTCCAAGACCAATTCTCTGGGTCGGAGCAAAAAGCTGCCGTCATCTGTACCCAGCATTCCTGACCTGACTGCAGAGAACGAGAAGAATGTGAGTACCGCGCGATTAACCTCCTGTCTGCTGGTGTCAACCACACATGCCTTCATCCACATCCAGCAGGGTGTTTTATTTGACACTACTGGTATTATTATAATATTTAATATTATTATTAGTAGTAGCATTACTAAATTGTTATTATTATTATTACTACTACTGTCGTCAAATATGGGTGAATTATTCCCACTAAAGTCAATAAACAATAAACTGCTACTTCTACTACTATTACTATTATTATTACCAGGGCTCGACATTAACCTTTTGAGGCACCTGTCCCTGTGCCCTATCAGACATGTAACTGTAGGTAAAAGGCTTGTTAATCTGGGCTAATTCACCTGTCCGCCCCTGAATCGTAGGACAATCCTTACTGTCGAGCCCCGATTATCGGGGAGGTATGTTTCGCCCCTATTATAGTATTCCCCCAATTATAATTTCATCAAGTCACTTTCTTCTCCAAGCCAGACGTAGTCCAGTAATATATCTGCATAACTGCAAATGTACGACACCAGCCTGCAAGATTTGGCCTATATTCCCACATTCCATGATTATTGAATCAAATACTGACAACAGTTTTTATTTGTTTGAAGTCTGACAATATCTTTTCCTGGACTATATGGCTGTTGGATAAATGAAATTCAGAATAACAGATAATATGCAGATTGAATGATTATTCCACATAAAAAGTATATGAGATATCTGTGCTGTGCTGTGATCACAAACAGGACATGCAGGAAGAAAGCTCCTATCAACTCTTTGCACAAGTTTCTCTCTAGATGTGTGTCAGGGGTATCATGGAGGGAGTCTTGAACGTAATAAGTACCCCTGATATGTGAGGATGTCGAGAAGCATGAATTCTGTAGATCTTCAGCTTTATTAAATGTAATCAATGAATGTACATATATATGCTTTATCCTATTTATGCAGTCAAACAGGATTCTAATCACACGATTGGTGTGGAGTTTGGGAGTAAGGTGGTCAATGTCGGGGGCAAGGCTGTCAAACTACAGATCTGGGACACGGCCGGACAGGAGCGCTTCAGGTGAGTGCACTCAGCGGTCACACTAGACAGAGCTGTACTATCATACCTATAGGCATGCAATGATACTATTGAAGTGGCCAGCGTCATCTCCGGGGTGTACAGGTTTTAGGTGTCGGGTAGACGAAGTAGCTTCGTCTCCATAATGCTTCTGCTATCCGCTATATTGAGACGAAGGTCCTCTCTCTCACAAAAACTACAAATGACGTTTGAGTTGACAGGCCTAATATCTATTATGACGTCATGCGCGTAATTGCCACACTTTATACGTCATAGTACTGTAGTGTCAGCAGACAAACTTTGACAATGTTTATGCTTCTTTTAATAATGTACATTAGAAGATTTAGAATGGGAAGTGAACAAGCAAATATGAAGATAGTGCCAGTGGAAGTACATTCAAAATTATCGTATAGTATTCTGTAATGAGCATGCGAGTGACGCCCAACTTGCACAAGACAACAAAACTCCAATATTTATGAACAATGGCATCTAGACGTCGATATAGCATAATGCATATGGTGCGATAGATGTCTGGATTTCTGGACTAGGTCTGGACCTACATGTCACGGAAGTCGTGCTGATAACGAATTTATCCAGAATTGTAATAGATCTACATTTTTGAGAAGGCAAATTTGTGAATATATTCATGTAGAATGTTGTTTTAACGAACAAGCTTAAGGCTGCCATAATGATGTCACAATCATTTATGAGGTCACAATTGAGGTGTTAAATCCTATCCTTGATTGTGTGTGACCTTCCTGATGTTTGTTTCTCATCCCAGGTCTGTGACAAGGAGCTACTACCGCGGTGCAGCAGGAGCTCTGCTGGTTTACGACATTACGAGGTACGGTGCCAGCCATAGCTCTATTATGTCTTGTATGTAGCACCCACCTACCATCAGGGGCATTAACAGTGTCATGATCATGATATGACTGAACTGTGCTGCTCTCTAATAGGAGTGGGGTAAACTTGCTAGGAAGCGCTGTCTACTGTGGCAGTGGAGAGTCATCATGGTTAACTCCCTTTGGTAGTTCCTGATCATAGTTATCTCCCTTTGTGAATGCCACTCAGGTTTACTGCAACATTCAATGTTGTATATTTCAGCGATGGAAACCTAGCTATAAAACTTACTAACCCTAATAGTGATACAAATAACAAATGTTTACAAAAGAACATGAATTTCTACTAGCCCTTAGGACACCTTTAGCATATGGAGAAATGGCCCGTGCTAGCGGGCTAGTGTTAATGTCCATCCCTGATGTTGTGGCTTTCCTCCTGCCCTAAACTGACAACCCATGATATATATGTACAGTCAGACTCCTGTTATAACAGTCTCCATTATAACAGTTTCTCCACTTACCGGTCAACTCTTAGCCTATACAGATTTCCTACTGTTTACTTTAACCCTCTGCCTCCTGGATTAGACACAGACATCTGCTCTATAATTCAATCAATGCTCTTTAGGGCATCTCTGGTTGCCTGCAACAAGGAGAGGGTTAACTCAATGAATGATTGATCCGATGATTCGTTTGTCTCGCTTACCAGTCAAGATTCTAACAAAAACGGAAGTGCTCGGTATAGCGGGGTCTGACTTTATAAGTGGAAGTGACTCTAAATCAAAACGCCAATTACAAAAAAAAATTAAATGTATATTTATTTACACTATATATTATGTCTATGCACATACTTGTTTTAGCCGCGAGACATACAACGCACTGACCAACTGGCTGACAGACGCTCGGACACTAGCCAGTGCCAACATTGTGATCATCCTGGTAGGAAACAAGAAGGATTTGGAGGCTGAGAGAGAAGTCACCTTTCTCGAAGCCAGTCGCTTTGCTCAAGAAAATGGTAGGCAGCAATAATTTAACATTGAAATCTGTTGTATAAAGTTCTTCACACCTGAACATAAAAAAATTATTGAACAAAATATCACAAGATATATAGACAAAAGTTGGTAAAACCTTTTATAAAGAATTTGATAGAAATATTGGGCAAGTTTTTAAATTTTAACCATAACAATTTTAGACATTAGCCTACATGTTTACATCATTTAGCTTTCAGGCACGTTTTTTAAGTACAACTTCATGCTCAAGCTCAAATTTTATATGGGAATTTGTCAACAGACCCTTTAGTTGAGTATGAGTTTGTACTTGGTAAAGTTTTGTAATCTCAGGATTAGATCTAAGCTTTCTTCATACTTTTGCTAATGATTGGTGTTGTATTTGTCAGAGCTCATGTTTCTGGAAACCAGCGCCCTGACTGGAGAAAACGTGGAGGAGACTTTCCTCAAGTGTGCACGATCGATCCTAACCAAGATCGAGTCAGGTATATAGTTTCATATGCAGTTATGGCATTCTGAGATAAAATATGAACTTCTTCGGAATTTATTTTGATGCATCCTAACCCTAAAGTCAGTTATGTCTTTTTCTTCTTGATCCCGTTAAAATATATTATTTACAATTAAGCATCAACTGCAAATCTTGACAGGACTGGTTTTCTCCATTTTATTTTGTTGTGGTGTTGATAATTAAATAATAATAATAATTAATGATAATAATTAATAATGATAATAATGAATAATTAATAATAATTATTAATAATAATTAATTAATAATAATAATAATAACAACAGTAACAGTAACAACAATAAGAACAAGTTGGTCAGATACTAGGGGCTAGAGCTGTTCTCACATTGGTAAGCAAGTGATGATATTGTATCCTATAACATGTATGTAACAGACCAGGGCATTATTTACAAATGATTATAAGTCAAATTTTATGGACCCACTACATCATGTTTATGCCTGTTTGGACAAAACAATTTTATCGTTGTATAGCTAAACAGATTCTCAAGTATTGTTGCGATAAAAGTGTTTCATGCAATGGACTTGCATTTGTAGTGTGTCCCTCAGATTTGCCTGACAATCAATATTGTACCTAGCTACAAATGTTTTCGAGCAACTGGGCCCCGTATGACTTTTTCTCGTTTTCTCTGCCAGGTGAATTGGATCCAGAGCGGATGGGATCTGGAATTCAGTACGGCGACGCCTCTCTTCGCCGTCTACACCGACAACAGCAGACTACGAAGCGCCCGGACTGTGCCTGCTAGTGACCACTGCTCCTTGCCACGAGTTGTACACGACAGGCTTTCACAGCAAACTGAGAGCATGAATGCTGAGAGTGAATGTTGAGCGAGAGAGACCGAGAAAGGAATACATTGAAAGCAGACTGTAGATCTGTTGTTATTTAAAAGACTGTGTGCTTCCCAGGTTTGATGTCTGCCCGGGTCTGTGCCTAGATCAACATTCCATACATGGGGAGCAAAATCTGTCTGTTGAACTTTTTCTTTCTTTCAAGGAAATACCTTCAAGACATTTTTATAATCCACCAGATACTGACAGATTCAAATCAACCGCTGCCACTGACCTCTGACCTATGATGTGGGTAATGTCTGTCGCACATTCCTGGTTCATGGGTCGGGCCAAGGAACAATCATGTGTAATTCAGTATCCCACCAGGAATTTTCATCAGCAACAGTTGGAATCAAAATGGCTGTGTTCTGTATTGTGACGCTGCCCACGCCTATTGGTGAATGTGTGCCTCCATATTGCAACAGCAAATGTTGAAATGGGATATGATATCCCTTTTGACAAGGTTGTTACACACTTTTTGCTCTAGTGTTGGAAAGTTGCACTCTTCACAGTTTTATTATGCACCATTGTTGCATACTTGCAATATGCTCAAATTCACAAAGGTTGAAGAAGTACCAAGAAGGCAAGAATAGCCAGCCCAGGCCCCCATTTCACGAAGGTGTCCTAACTTTAGGAGCTCCTAACTTTATGACCCAGTTTCAGTTAGATATCAATTTATGAAGGAATAAGACTTGTGATGTCATCGTGAAACGCTTGTTGCCAGGTGATAGCTGTTTAGGAGCTTCTAA
Source organism: Lepetodrilus ovalis (assembly GCA_032361185.1). Lineage (NCBI taxonomy): Eukaryota > Metazoa > Mollusca > Gastropoda > Lepetellida > Lepetodrilidae > Lepetodrilus > Lepetodrilus ovalis. The sequence continues at coordinate 4,467 of JAUTBQ010193907.1, read as the reverse complement.
CGGGGGCCTGGTCCCGCGATTACGAAACATTTTTAAGTACAAGCTCATACTCAACTCAAGATTTTCTTCACAAATCCCAGTGCAAAATTTCAGCATGAAATTATACTCAAATAGTTTTCGTAATCTCAGGGCCAGATAGCTACCACAGGTCTATCTACCTACTTTCTATAGATCTAATTCTAGACCGTATTTCACCATCACATATATTGTTTTGCACTTGTTCTCTACTCTGTCATAAGAATGGTTGCAATCATTATCACTCTGAATATCCCGACCAATCAGATGTCCTCATTTAGTACTGCAGTCATAGAAACCAAATTCCATTGAATTCATTTCATTTCCATCTGATTGTTTTAGTGACTTCAATTTGGATTTGATGTCAATTACAGTAGGATTGATATTGGTTCGACTACACTACTCCTTTACCATGTTTACCAGGATATTACAATTGAAGCTATGTATGGTTTCATTTCTCATCCTATTGTCCCTGAGATCATTTGGCTATGGGAAATATTTCTGAAAATAACAATCTGATTGGGCTGACTGAATTGCATGTATGTGTACATGTACCTTGATGCTTTTCCATTTATTTTTTTATGATTCTTGATGGTTGCCATTATTTTCCAGTGTTTTACGCAATTTTTTAATCCAATCGAAATTTCATTTTCATGGCTGTGATGGGTTGTAGCCAAAATGGCACCACAGGAAACCGGCACCAATTTTCCCCAGCTAAACAATGTTCTGTTTTGCCAATTTGGTGCCGTTTTGACGGGTAGCGTAACATTTTGCTGTGATGACATTTTGGCATGTACCCACTGTGATCATATAATATGTCCATTGTGAGATTCACATCATCACATTCACACCCCAAAATAATTGATCTCCTTTATATCAGCCATGTAGATCTGGATTTGTTTGCATTCATTTGGATTGGATGTGAATATGATAAAACTAATGATTTCAAATTGTAAAGATGGGTTTTTTTTTGTATTCAGTTCACATTTAGATGTGTTGATCTGGGTCCCATTCCACGAAACGATAGTAGCACCTATACATTATTATGACATTATGACCTTTTTAGAGCTGCGATTGGCATAGTCATTGATTCATGTCTTCTCAAGTTATTTCCCCTAACTGTGATACAATTTCGGCAAAGAGTAGCGAACATTTTTCAGGTCCATGGAGCCAATTTTGGAGGTCACAAAATTTACAATTCCAGATGAACTTACTTTGTAAAGCAGTGCCATTGAATATCCCGCAGAGTAATGAAAAGGATTTTGAAGGTAAATACAGTGTCTAACAACGGATTCGGATATAAGGCGGGGTCAGACGTGGATCCCATTTTTATTTTAGTTATTTACCTGTACTATCATATTTGGCAGGTGCTATAAGGTGGGGGGGTATGTCATGGACCCCCCCCCCAACTTCAGCGCTATATCGAGGGGACACTGTATTAACTGATATGTAGGCCATGGATTATTTTTGTTACCTTCATGGCTCAAATTTTTAGTCTCATTATTACATTAATAAAGCAATCATTGATATTTGAGATTGTTGCCACATAGAAACAGGTATCAATCTATCAAAAATAGCTGCTATTTATATATTTAGTGACCATTTATTCAATGGCAATGCAAACCTTCCAGGGTGCCGTTCAACAGAACGATCGTAGCGCTACTAGAGTCGTAACTCCTTAAACATGAAGCTACGACTCTCTGTGGAAGAGGGGTCCTGTATTCTCGAAACTTTGTACGTCCTAAGAAGTTCGTAAATACTAAGAATTTGCCAAACTGGTTTTCTCCTTATGCTAATTTGTGAAGAAATCTTTATTCACTAAGAAGTTTGCAAGGAGAAGTTTTGAGAATACAGGCCCTTGTTTGAGAAATCTATCAGACACCAGCATGATTCGTATTTTATGCTACTCAATCTATTTAAAATTGTGGGGCACAATTTTGTCCGAATTCATCCCCAAATTACAATACGCAAAATTATGCAAAACAGTTAAAATACATAATCATTTTGTCAATTTTCTAGATAGTTACTATACCAAAATTATATTAGAATTCAAAGAAAATTATTTGCTTATGTGAACTGAATATTATTCAGGGCTCTCGACTAAGGTATGCCCGACGTACAGGGGCAAGTTAAATTGCACTGCGGGCAACCTATTTTTAACATATAGATGCTTTGGTGCCTTTACAACTTGCCCTGACCAACCCTGCAGGCAAGTAACTCTAAATGTTAGTCTGGAGCCCTGATTATTAGTACAGTAGGAATAGTTTAGTAAAAACTTGATTGCAGATGTATTGTAGTCGTAAGTATACTTGTATTATGGCTTTTCAAGTTGTGTTGATTAGTACATGTATTGCAAATTAACAAATTTTGGTGTGCCAATGAAGATTTGTGATGAAAGGAATTTTGTATAGAAAGATAATTGCTATTTATTTTGTTGTCCTCTTTACTGAGGTGTTATTATCGCATGTTTTGTTTACAGCAGTTGTTGAAATAATTACACCAGGAAGAAATGTTTCGCCAATTCATGTTATTCTTAGTTTCAATGTTCATTGTGTGATATTTATATAGCTGGACGTAAAACAGAAATTAAATATTTCAGTGCCTGACAGAATCTTGAATGATACCCATAATATTATGGGAACCTAGCAGTTGTGGGTTTCATAGGAGTACCCATTACGTCAAAACCCACTGGATTCATTTGCATATCTCTCAACATCATAACCCATTCACTTACAATAAAATGTGTTTCATTAATATCATGTCATTTCATATCAGATAATCATACGTTGCTGCTCAAGTAGACTATTAAGTATTGTCTCCTGTTTGAATTAGATAAGTTACAGTATGCAGTGCAGTTCTCGTGAGACAGAGTTACCAAGTAGACAAGCTATCAGACCAATGTATCTTTAGGCCACTCCCTGCTGGATTAGGCACAGCGTTTGTATGGCATCTCTAATTACCTCCAGCATGCAGAGAGTTTTCTAACAGATAAGTACAGTGTACTCTGTCTAAATCGGCACTTTAACCCCGGATTTAAGAGAGTACCGGATTACTCAGTTTATCAAGAGTGCACTGTCGTTGGTCGGGACTTTGAAATTGTGCCGGTCGACGCAGATTGCCAGGGTATAGAGATGCCGATATTGATAGAGTACACTGTACTTGTCCTTGCACTGGGATTATGAAAGTTTTTGGAGTTCGACTTACTATACAATTTGAGCTTCAGATTTAAATTTCACTCGGAAAGTTTTGTAAATTCCGCGCCAGTTCTGCAGATGTTGAAGGGTTGGAGTGTAATACAGGTTTGAGTTTGATTCCAATCCAGGTGTCCAGGTATCATATCTACATGGAAAGAGTTACAGAGGGAGAAGTTTGGGATGTATAATTACAGTGCATGCAGATAATCCTTGAATTTGTAATTTTGACTTACCGTTAGTAGCATTTCTTTCAAAATTAGAATTGCCTAATTTTACTTTGAATTTACGTATTTCGACATAGAATTTGATAAAAACTCATTGTTATCCACATCATCCGTACTTGTGATTTCCTCTAGTGCATGGTTGCTGTGGCTTCTGCTCCCATCTGTAACATAGAGCTGTGATATTGTAGAAACTACCGGTTTGACTTGGAATGGAGGACATGGAAAGTTATGTATGTAGACGCCATCACAATTAACCGGAATGTAGTACTTAGCGCATGTGAGATTATCATATACTATATGACTGGAATTGAGTATAGCTTATTTATGTATGAAAATAGTTGCTGAAATTGAAATGTGATAAATGGGACAATGTAAGCTGATATATGGCGTGTAATATGTATTAATCTACATCCAGTTGTATGCTTCATGTATCGGCTGTATTTCACTTGTATATGTACTGATAGCTCTTGGATATTACTATATGCAGACAGCTTCATACTGTAGTATTGTTGCTTTTTCAAAAGGGTGTGGGGAATTTGGATGAAGCTAGCGTGCATGTACAGTGTAATTTGGCCAAACTTTTGTTTTTAGCTAACACATGTCATGCATGTGTACATACACATATTTAGCAGTATTGGTCCATGCTTTTTTTATTGGATATGTGAACTATCTTTATGAAATGGATATAATACATGATGTAAATCAAGTATGATCTTATACGAAGAGAATGTGATGTAGGCTATTGAAGATAATGTGCTACACATTTAGATGCTTTTCCATGACATTTATTTTGATGTTTAATTAATGATTCCCACTATATCTCGATTGTTATTTATTATGTCATCGTTGAAGTTTAAATAATATTAAAGAAATATATTGGACAAGTTTAAAAGCACATTTCAATAAGGGGGAAAATTATTTATAGTTAGATCAGGGAACTTTGTTATGTTATGCATTCAGGGCCGTAGCTAGCCATGGGGCAGGGGTGGCAGCTGCCCCCCTAGTAATTTTACCCCAACTATGTTATTTCTCAT
>JAUTBQ010193886.1:0-10154 GCA_032361185.1 Lepetodrilus ovalis | reverse complement strand
TGAACCGGGGTGTACGGGCTGATACAGGACGGCAACTGACCAATGAAATTGCTAGAATCTATCCTGAATAATGATAAGTCAATATCTTTACTGATGCTGAGGAATCTCAATTTATAATACCCAGATTAAAAAATTTCGGAGAGCATAACCCCCCAAACCACATTAGATAACATTAAAATTGTGTGATTCGTTTTCTATAGATACCAGGAAATCATATTTTGTTACGCCTACATTTCGAAAGTTTCGGGAGCATGCCACCCAATTAGATAATACGTGTTTTGTTCTATAGTTCCCTGGAAATCGTATTTCATTATGGCATGATATTTACAATTCCTTGAGAGCGTGCCTCCGTCTGAACCAGTAGATAACTAAGGGTTTACCCTTCCGACCTTCCGCATTCCGTGGCAGACGCTCTAAGCTTCACACCACGGAGTCTGTGTGTTTTAATTTTTAAGAAATAGACTGTCAAATGTAATAGATATTTTCTTTTGGCCGTCAGTAAGTTATTTTAAATACTAATATAAACAACATTAATATCTTGAACCGCTTATCGAACTAAAGCTTTACTGTCATGTATGCTGACGTTATATTACCCATATTATATATTGCATGTATATGAAAAGTACGTTTCTCCAGGGAGGAAACTATACTGATACGAATAGTTCTACATCTCTACTGGAGTGAAAAGGAGTTTTAAACATTAAACATTAAATTCTAGCCCAGATGGTGGGACAAACGTTTAGATCTTAAAGGCATACTATCATGGTTGATTGGCCTAGATAATGGCCAAACGAATTTCTGTCTGACTATTTACGTTTGATTTGTACACCCAAAAGTTGTTATTTACTGGTATACTAAGTTCCCAACACTTGATATTTATGATAATATTTATGTAATAATTATTTGTCCTGACTAATTACTATCTTGTCTTTGATGTATGCATGATATATGAGAGTTATGTTCCCTTTCGTTAATATAAAGAAGGAACAAGAACTAAGATTGTTCAGGTTGTTGAATTTGAATTTTGCCTACCGTACAGCGGTAGAAAGGTTTTTGGAAGTACAAACATGATTATATGTATGTCAAGTGAATGTACTTTTAAGTTGTAGCTAAGAACTAGTAAAAAACGGTCATAAATATCTGTGATTGTATGCCTAGGTGGGAATACCAGCCACCACGACACCACGTCCAGTTACAGTAAACAAAACCCACCTCAATATAAATTATACTATATTATATTAGTTTAAACATATTTTATTCACAATGGAAATGGATTGGACACAAGTTATACCAACTTAGAAAATGTCTGCTCCTGAGTATTTGTATAATATTCATTTCAATAAAATAACATAACGCAGAAGATGAGAGAAGTATGTACAAAAGAGGAAAGAGAAATGAATGTGTCTATAAAGCTGTATTTTTAATGAACATTATTTTCAAAATGTTTATGCTTAACCTGCCATTGATTTAGAATACAATATAAATACAAGTACAGCGAGCAAACACAATAAATAACAAATGCAATCAGTGAGCGTTTCAATGACCCATTGCATTTCATATGCTTCTTCCCGTTCTGTTATTACTCGTGAAAACGTCAGTGAATCTATAACCGTCTAGCTGGTAGGTAGCTTCCAAAATGAAGCCATTTTGTGGAACCAATGTTCATATTCTATTACTGTTTTATATAGCTGCCATAAGAATAGTTGAACCAATTGATGAATTCTAGAGTGGGCATGCGATAAATAAGCAATGTATCGTAAGATAAAGTTAGTTGAATTTAAAGTATGAAATATGCCAGAGTATATGAATTAAAGAATATAATACAGACTATATTGGAACTATAATATGAAATATACCAAACTATATTACACTAGTTTGCAATCGGATTGTCCCGTTGGAATAACTCTTCTAACCTTACTGATATGAAGTGCATTTATGTTGTTAATGAAAGGGTAAACGCTGCTGTGTTAAGAGATCACTTCAAATATTACTCATAAAACGCGCGAAAGGGCATACTAACTTCTAGATTTTAAAGGGCAAGTTTAATACGCTCAGCCTCCGGCTCTCTCTGACGTGAAGAACATATACATGCAATTAATGTATACACACTGCATGCGAAAATTGTTTAATTAACTAATATTCATGAACTTGAGAGAATATACATAAAATACCACACACACATACACACACGCACACACACACACACACACACACACACACACAGACACACACACACACACACACACACACACACACAAACATGCACACACACAAACACGCAGGCACGCACACAAACACGCACGCACACGAACACACACAAAAACGCAAGCACACACAAACACAAACACATACACACACACACACAAACACAAACACACACACACACACACACACACACACACATACACATACACACACTTTGTTTATACTACTTATTCAACTAAATCTTCATTTTCTTTATATTTTAATTTTAATTATTAAATTTTGTCGGCACACATCAATTTGAAAATGTCACAATACTAGAGGATACATGGAAGGTTGACGAAATACTTTAAATATTCTGGCCGGGAAAGTGCACATTGTCAACAGAACACTTTAATATCCTGTGAAACCTTCTCAACATAGGATCAGTTTCGTGCTTTTCCGGAATTACATGCGCACCTACATTTTCATTTGTGGCTTCAACGCAGCTGTGTTTCCATTTTAATTGTTTTGCTCACCGAGCGGCAAAATTATATTCTTCCATCCATATATCAATGACCAAGCTTTGGGCATTATACTAACGATGCTTCTAATCCGACAGCAAATTTCTTTTAGTGTATATATTCAAAAGTACACACTTTTTACATTGAAATAGAAACCTGTGGTCGCATGCCTTTTAACACATAATGGAAGAATGCATTCGGGGGTGACTCTAGACACAAGCCATTGAACTTGAAGCAGGTCATTAATTTGATTAAAATTTTGTTATTTTAAACAATTATATACTTCCTATTTTTTTGTAATATTGTTGTTGTTTTTTGTGTTATTTGGTCGATGGTTCCCTGTTAATTTCTTTTTCAAATCATAATCACTACAAACAGACATAACCCGAACACAAACATTTTGCAACACGATATTTAAAAATAATAATTAATTTGTTGAAACAAAATAATGGCCTGCTTCATGTAACAGTACCACGATTGATAAGGTTAGTTAAGGCTGCTTTAAAGGTATACACCTACTTTGACACAATTCGACGATTAATTGTAACAATCTATAATTATATTTCTGACTAAAATAATTACGTATAAGCATATAACAGAGTCGGTCAATGACGCACTAATATAAAGAGATTATATTAAAACTAGTTTCCATTCTCAGATATAAAAGTAAGGACGCCCAATGGAACCAATGGTGATCTTTCTTCGGAGTTATCTCCGTGCATGGGTTTCCAAAGTTTCCTAAATCTGAATTTATTATCCGGATAGAGGTGAGTTAAAGTGCATTACCATTGTTCATGTCATCGCAATGTTAAATTATCTCCACATACAAACATAATTATCATTACATTTCAAGTGGTGAGAAAACCTTAGAACGCACCAAGGGATGCTATTATCTAATTAAAGTGGACATATCAGCTTGCATGATGCTATATTGCATCGTGTGTAATACTATTATAGTATATATTGTTTCTACATTATAATTCTAACTATAACAGACTATTGAAATAAATCTGCAATTAGTTATACCCGCTCTTTTTCTGCTGCCTGCAATTATATTTCGAACACAAAGAATAATACGGTATGGGGACATCGGGATGGAATTCGCACAATAAACTGACCGAAATGTCAGCATGATTCTCACAAATGTCAAATGGTATATGTAATTAATAAGGAAAAATCATTGGCATAATAGTAACGTTTCAAGATTGAAAACGTGCTCATAATTTATGAGCGTTGAAGTTTTTGTTTTGATTTTAAATAACAACATAGGTCTAATTGCATATAATTATGTTTCAGGTATTTTTAATTGATATTTACATTATTAAAATTAAGTTCGGTATTCAGCAATAACGCATTATATTTAGATAAATATACCAATATTTTAAAGATAATTAACAGTCCTAATGTTTCAAACGTGTTTCTCTACGTGGTGTTATATAGTTTGTCAATAAACGTAGAAAATTACAAATGTTCTAAAGGTGCATCCACACCTAACGCGGGAACCGCGGGAACCGTCGCGGTTTCGCCGCACCGATGACTCCTTATACAAACACATGAAGTGGCCACACCTAAGACCGCGCAGCAGAGCGGTTTCCCGCACGGGTTAGGTGTGAACAGTTCCTTCGTTTTCATAAGGAGTGATCGGTGCGGCGAAAACGCGACGGGAACCGCCGCCGCGTTACGTCTGTACGCGCCTTAACGCTGGAGAAGCAGACAATAAATATAGAATTTAATCTTCACGAATATGATCTCTGTTGATGTATATTTATTCTCGAGAACCAAGCTTCATTAATATTTCCGTTATGATGATACTCTACGAACTGCTTCAACGAATAAAAATGATGCAGTCGTGATGCTTTTTCTCCACAAGTATTTATAATGATGGCACATTACCTATTGCCGTTGTACGTTAGTCTTAATGTCACGATCTTTATCATCAAGATCGTCATAAATCGATAAGTCATGCAACGTTTCAATATATCTATTTACTTTTACATGCTCCTTTCAACATAAGCTCATTGTTTGGCATTTAACAGATGATGTGCATATTTGCGATAATGGCACGAACATTGCGATAATTCGTAATGTGATATACCGGTAGTAGTCTGGTGATAGCGTGGACATTTAAAATAAATGCATAATATCTATATATGAAATGATGAATTATGACTTCTGTATGCATGATTTTAAAAGTACATGTATGAATAAACAATTAGTGATATTAATATTGACATTATATGTCACCTAAATCCAGTTTGAAACTATTCAAAGGGACCATTGCGTCTTGGATACAAAACAATGTAATTATTTATTGGAATTAGCATTGAACAAGTAAGGGAAACCTTATCCTGACGTACATTTACTAAACACCGCCTTACGTGTATTCTTCAGCATCGACCCTGGCGGTCCGGTATTACTGTAACACATTACATTTCCCCGTGTTAACACATGTCGTGTGATGTCCTTGCGTCATTAGGCGCTATAACATGGACAGACATATTTTCATATAGTACGACAACATTACGCACTTAATATCTGTAAGTATGCGCTAATACAACCACACTAACGTTGTTGGGTAAGTCAAGTGAACGTAAGTTGCAGTTGTATAGCTAAGAACGTCCAAAACAACCATATATATCTGTGATAGTATACCTTTAACAAAACAGATAATATACAATCATTTATACAAAGCTATGCTGAAACATAAATAATTGTTATATTTGAGTCGCTGCGCTGTGGTGGTGTTCAGTAAAGTAGGACACGACTCGCCCTGGTGATCGTATATACGACTTAACTCGACGTGTTGTTCCCCTGTGACACACCGCACTCTCGTCAACGCGGGTATCTGTGTCTACGCGGAGGAATACATCTCGCACGGAATGAGCATGTAAACTTCAACATCCGTTTTTGTCGAGGTATTGGAACCAAGAATCGCTCCGACATTGGCGACATAAATACGGATCTTGTTTGTGGTTAACATAAAAAGAACATTATTTGTGTGAAAGTATTGGCGTGACATGGCTAGCAAGTTTCTTTCGCATTCTTTTGGGTATTGGTGGATTTTGTTTTCTTATAGATTGCAGAGAACAGTTATACAATAAAGGTAGTCTTTGGTAAGGAGAAAACTGTTCTTGTTGCACGAATCAATTAATAGAGTGAATAACATTAACGAATTTGTTCTGTGGGGTTTTAAGGCATCAATCCTAATTACAAATATTTTTGTCATTAATATAATGTATCTTCATGAATGATAAAGGTGTCGAACGTAAAAAGGAAAAGATCATGCCCTCTTTGAGGTAAAGAGAACAAAATAATGCTTAAACTATATGTTTCTTTCAATTAGTTAAGAGCCGCATCACCTAATTGCAACTTGTAAGTGCCGTTTGATGCGAAGCGTTGTTAATGTAGATGAAACGGTGTGTTTAAATATCTATTTCAGCCGGCATTAAATACACTGCACGCCAGACAAAAAGCTTGCAACTAAATACAGCCGCGCGAGATCAGACTCTAATTGCTTGACATACATTTACCTTGAACCTCAAACTTGTATTCAGTGAATCAAATACGTTTGGTGTCATATTATCGGTATATACAAGGCCACACGATATACATGTATCAATGTACATAGTCATGTCAATCAACCAGACATATATCAGTGAACAGCCAATCAGCCTGGACGTATACACGTGTATGGATCTCCGCAATATTAAATATCGGTAAAAGTAGACCCACTTTCCAGAAGCTAGTTTAAGGGCAATATATTCAAGTTGAATGCATAACAAAATATTCAATATTATATTTTCAATAGTAATATATTCAAGGTTTAAGTATTCATATATTTAAATAGTCATATATTCAATCATGCTCTCCTGACAGCGATAACACATGAGTCTGTCCCATTACGAGGGGTTTCGCGTGTTCAACATTATAAGGAATTTGATTGGCTCATATTATTATTAACTGATAGGTGAAGGTGCAAAACAGCAACCTCCAAAATGGCTCACGATCTTGATGAAAATCGAATATTGAATTGGCGAAAATGGTATCAAATCGATTGGTAGGAAACGGTACCTTGACTTATTATATTTTAAGGAGATAATGGACTAAAACAGTAAAAGGCCTACTGTTTGGAATTTAGACGATATCAATCGTTAATTGATAGTTTGGCTGGGGTGACACACATAGACAGGGCAATGTACAACCTACGCTTGGGATATTATGACATATATATTAACACCAATGATGTTAATAGATACCGTATAGTATCTTTATATATATTATTAGGTGAAGGGTTAAGCTACAATATCCACTTACCCAGAAAGTTTACGGGACAAACGGGACATATCCCGAGTAGTCTGCCGCGGAAATCGTACGTGGTGATGGTAAAACCTCGGAATGGCTGGCCTCACTACTGTTGGACCCACTCCACTGTTCCACCCGAGTGACTATATATATATATATCATCTCACAAATATGCCTCGAACATTTTAGTCGCGTCGATTATGCAGGATCGAAGTGTTTAAAAGAAAATAGACTGCAGAATCTATCAATTGTCTCAATAAACAGATAGATAATGTGCTGTTTTTATTAGGCCGAGAAACTCTGACCGTAAGTGTACTTTGCAGTTATAACATAACTAAGAACGGGTCCAAAACAGCCATACATTTATGTGATTACGCCTTTAATATATTTATATATACCGTAACTAGGGCTCCTTTTCGTGGAGCTCTTGTGTCTACCAAGAGAGCATAGGGCTCTCGCTGATCACTACAAGAGCGTTATGGTGGTTTATTTTTAATGAATGCGATAGCTTCACGAAAGCCTCTACATTTCTTTACTGGATAATATCCGTTGTTCTTTATTTTAGACATGGCTTCAGCGAAATTGGACAGGCAAATATGACCGAAGGGAAGCCAGCACATGTATTTATCAGAGGAAGAACTGTGGACTAACTGGAAGACTATAACTGTTGATAAAGTGTCTGATCCTAGTCACTCGACCATGTACTTGATGGCACCAAATGGCACAGCGTTCAAGTTGGATGACTTCATGAGGGTAAGAATAGAAATGCGCGACAAATCAGGAAAACGAAGACACGTTGGTGGTGACGTATTCTGATTGTGGATAGACGAAGAATTCTACGGAGCCAGTGTCGCCGGTGACGTCATTGACCACAATGATGGAACCTACACCGGATCTGTTAGAGCTGCTTGGAAAGGAAATCCGAAGACCCACTGCTTCCTGGTAAAGCGCCGAGAAGAGATTGATCTCATGTACCGGAAGTACAAGCAATTTGAAACCATATGGGATGCGTACGCACTATTCCAGTCCGGAAGCTTTGAGGAAAGTAGACGGTGTTTCCTGACCACAAAGACCAACAAGGATCTGTATTGTGACTTTAAGCAAGTCAATGGCGGATTGCCGTACTACTGTTTACGACCCGTGTCACCAAATCTGACCTGTGATTCCTGGATAGGATTGTGGTCGAACCGGAAGTTCGTAAAGATGGACCCCAGAGAGTCAGTTATTTTCGACCTGTAAGTATTAGCGAATGACTATTTCCGGTAGAGCATCGTGAATATATCAGAGAGTTGTCGTTACTGCTCAAACTACCTTAAATGTAATATTCGAGAACAATAGGCCTAATACTGTAAGAATTAAGGAAACTATGATGTTGGTATGTTTTTATTACTTTCAAGGACGGACACATTAATAAGTGGCATGTGTACAAATTGTGGAAAGTGCATTGTCTTGAAATTCACAATATGAAAATGCATGGTCAATATCAATCTTGCACGTGCTTGCGCCTGTCTCTTTTGGTTGTGTATAACTGTGCTACTTCTACGTTGCCTCTCTTTGAAAGAAAAGTGTATTATAATTTATGCGTTCCCTTATTTTTTGGACGGTAGAATGCATCATTACTTCTCCATTTCAGAACGTGGAACAAAGATTACGATTATTGTGATTACGTGATCAAAGTTCAGATAAAACCAGCCAAGTTTAATTACTAGTATATACACGCGTCTAACTGCCAGATCAGTTATACATGCCTCCATCTAGGCCTACGCAGTTTTCAATAATGTATGGCCAAATATGTTGACAAATAGCCACAGTATTTTAATATCTAAAGAATAAGAAAGCTGGTAATGAATTAATAGCATACTACAGTACAATATTCACAAATGTAGATAAACATAATCTTAAAGGCATAGGCTTTATTTCATTTATTATTTTTCACATATTTCATGGCCAAACGTAATTTTATCTGAAAGTGTAGGCTATATACACGTGATTTGTTTACACAAATATATTGGGCAACAAGGTACTTTTTCCGCATGTATCACTGTTTTACGAGATATTCGTATTTTATGTATTTTGAGGCTCGCCATAATAAAAAAGAAACAAGAGAACTGTTGGTGTTTCCTCCTTACGCTGAGTCGTAGCACCTCGAGATGTTCAGATTGTACTAATACCAGTCATAGAACCTCGAGATGTTCAGATTGTACTAATGCCAGTCGTACTACCTCGAGATTTTCAGATTGTACTAATACCAGTCGTACTACCTCGAGATTTTCAGATTGTACTAATACCAGTCGTAGAACCTCGAGATGTTCAGATTGTACTAATGCCAGTCGTAGCACCTCGAGATTTTTAGATTGTACTAATGCCAGTCGTAGCACCTCGAGATTTTCAGATTGTACTAATGCCAATCGTAGCACCTCGAGATTTTCAGATTGTACTAATGCCAGTCGTAGCACCTAGAGATTTTCAGATTGTACTAATGCCAGTCGTAGCACCTCGAGCTGTTCAGATTGTACTAATACCAGTCGTACCACCTCGGGATGTTAAGGTTGTACTAATACCAGTCGTAGCACTTTGAGATTGTACTAATAGCCTACCATTCGTACCACCTCGAGATGTTCAAATTGTACTAATAGCAATCGGGGGTTGCAGTATAATTGTGTCTACCATACAGAGGTGAACATGTTTTTGAAAGTTTGAACATGATTTTATGTATGTCAAGTGAATGTACTTTCGAGTTGTAGGCAAGAACTAGTCCAATATTAGCATAACTATGTGATTGCCTTTAACCTTGTTGCATGCTAAGTTCTGCAATTTTCTACGTTTTCTTTTCGTAGGCAAGAAGCATTCAGACCGAAGGTTGATCACCACATCAAATCCGTGTCATTCCATGATGCCAATCAACACGTGTACAAGACATCCGCCAATCTCATTCTTTTATAACAACACATGGATCCCAAGGCTCTGTAGAATGACTTTCAACAGCAAGTCAAAGTCCGACTTCAGCGCTTGTCTGAGAAATCGAAACCTGTGGATGTCGGGAGATTCTACCAGCATACGATGTCTTGAACTTGTCTAGTGGCATGTCCCATACTCCGTAGCCAAATCAATGCGTAATGCATCCGATAACTTTACCATAAGCTGGAT